>JACXGK010007473.1:0-16426 GCA_016801125.1 Novumbra hubbsi | reverse complement strand
TTTCAAGCTAGGTTCCCTCTGCTGGACAGGTACTCTCTCTGTTGGGACAGATAAACCAACCGCCTATCAGACTCCATTCAAGCAATAATGCACAAGAGGGTGTGACATAGGGCCAATATAACACAGGTTTCAGAGTGCCTGAATACCACACTTAGCTGTGGTATATTGGCAATACACCACAAACCCCAGAAATGCCATAGAGCTTTGACAATCCTGTTTCCTAAAAAGTTGGGACGAGGTGTTAAATGTGAATAAAACAAACATCTATCCCTGTATTTAGTTTAAAATAGGGCAAAGACAACCTGTCAAATGTTGAAACTGAGAAATGTTATTGTTTTGGGAAAAATACATGCCCATTTTGATGCCAGAAATACATTTAAAAAACGTTGGGACAGGGACATACCACTGTGTTGCCATACCTTTTAATATCTTTTCACAATACTCTGCAAGCATTTGAGAGCTGAGTAGACCAACAGCTGTAGTTTTTATGTATTTCTATTCCCAAACATAATAATAATGTTTGATTCTTTAGACCTCAGGACAGTGTTTCACTTCGCCCTAGTCCATCATAATGACCTTGGAATCAGAGAAGCTGGTGGCATTTCCGGATCTTGTTTGTAGACGGATATTTGTTTGCGTGGAGTTTTAACTTGCATTTGTGGATGCAGCGACATACTGTGTTCACGGAGAATGTGATGTCCACTACAGAATAGTATCTGTTTTTAATGCCTTGCTGTCTAGTCACAGAGTGGTCAACCCCTCCCCATCCTCACTTGGTGGCATCAAATTCAAAGTGGGCGTATACTTTTCTAGAAATAATATAATGTCTCCGCTTAAAACATTCGATATGTTGTTTTTAGATGGGGGGGCAATATGAACGAAATATTTCGAAGACAACATTTTGCACTTTCCATGCATCTGTGAAATCCTGGAGGGGTTTGAGTGCTGTCGTGATACATTCAAAGACAACAGTGTCTTGATAAGACGGTGTGAGGTGTCTTGTTTTCCTGTCTGCTGAAAGGACATGTGCGATAGTCTTTTCCTGCTCCAGGACTCTTTCCATCATCTGCAGTCGGGATCCCCACCTTGTCAGGGATTCCATGATGAGTTTGTGGAGGGGCAGGCTCAGTGTATCCTGTGCACGTGTCAGAGCCTTCTGCTTCTTTTGACTACAGGCTAAATGAGCTGACCACTTTGGCCAAAACAAACCCAGGGTTTGTCTTTTGCTCTGTGTTACGTAGTTGCATTTGTTGTTCCATTCCACTTCTGGCCTTCTTCCCTTCAAAAATGATACCATGACTAATAGCTGAGTGTGGGACTGGCTTGTGGACTTTTTAGGATTTGCTCCGTTGCTCTGAGCATTTGTTACACACATTCTGGTAGCATGCCTGGCCTTTAGGTGAGGAAAAAGATTGCTAGTGTTTCCACCTTTGGCTAGCACATTTTGATGACACAACTTACACAGTACTGTTTGTTGGTCGATGGCGATAACTGGAAACCAAAGCATTTCCAAGCGACAGAAGAGGCCCCCCTTCTTTTTTTAAATGTTTTATCAACACCACTTGCGTTATTTCCAGTCATCATAAGCGCTTGCTTACATGTTCTAACATAAAGGAGTTTACTCCACTGAATGTTTGTTTCCTCTGCAGTTGTACTTGTGCTTCTTTGTTCACTTTTATTGGCTGGCACGACGTGTGCAATGTCCATGCAAAAAAAAAAAATATATAAATGTGAACTAGCCCACTGGGCGGTTTCTCCTTGTATTTTAAATGAAACAAAAACACTTTTTTAATAAATGTATTCATATTTTTTGATATTAGCATCATAACATTATTTGCATTCATACAGGATTATAAATGACTTTCACATCATTTCATTATGTTCAGTTATATTTTGCAGAGTGTCCCAACCTTTTTGGAAAGTTTTGGGACTGTATAAACTTGGTTGTGGTATATAAAATCATATACCAAAGCAATGACATAACACCCTTTTTTACTGCTCAAAATGAGTTGGTAAACAGTCTGTAAGCACAATAATGCACAACAGGGTAAATATATATTGCCAATATGCCACGGCTATTGCCAATTGCCAATAAGAACAGCTCTTAGCCATTGTATACTGGCAATATACCACACCCCTTTGAACTTTTGCATACACATACTAAAACTTTCAGCCAATCAAGAATTTAGGATTTGAATGATCCACTTTGTAAAGTGAAATATACAGAAATCATTCATTGGAAATTTGTCAGAGGTAAGTGAATGAACAGGTCAACGAGCTGGCTAATTGTACATTGTAGAAGATGATGTCCTAATGGATATCATTCGAATTGGAACAATTCAACATGAGTTACCATCGACTGCCAGCAACGTAACAAGATGTACAAAAATTAGGACAAAAATGGAGACCACTGGACATCAATATGTTACCACAACTACCTCGCGGTTACAGCTGCACCATGACTGACAATTGAAAACTGCCTTCACAGGGTCTGCCCAAATAAATATTACACAAAGTTCAAGTAACAGACATATCTCAACATCGACTGGTCAGAGGAGACAGCGTGAATCAGGCCTTCTTGGCCGAATTTCTGCAAAGAAACTATTACTTAAAGACATCAATAAGAAGAAGAGACTTGTTTTGGCCAAGACAACTGTTTGGGCCAGAAATGTACATTCGACTGGTAGAAAGCTTAAATGTACCATTTTGGGTTTCACCCACCATGTCTTAGTGAGAGGCAAAGTGGCTGAACAGATGATCTCTGCATGTCACCGTGACGCCCAAGTCCGACCCCTCTGGTCGACGGCGGTCGGCATCACCGGACTACTGAGCCAAAGCCCAACTTCCCGGGAGGCGTGAAGGGGGGTCGTTGCACACCTGAGTCCCATTCACAATTTCGCCTAATATTTAGATCCTGCAGGGCGGGGTCACAGTGTCGGTGATAAATTAATTAATTAAACAAGTTCGCGTTGTATAAGCGTTTTTTCTTTTGTTGGTATTACTGAGAGCCAGTGTACAGATCAGCCTTTAGTTTGGTTTAAGGAAGTTTGTCATCAGTATTGGTTTGCTTTTCATGTGGAATCGTGAAGCTTGTTTAAACCAGCAGATCTGTCTGTGCGCGTGCTTCCCTTCACCACCGACCTACTTACACTGCATGTGTGATTCCCACCATGAAGGGATGAGGAGGTGTGATGGTTTGGTGATGCTTTGCTGGTGACACTGTTGGTATTATTTAGAATTCAAGGCGCACTAACCATGCATAGCTACCACAGCATTCTGCAGTGATAAAACATCCCATCTTTTCGCTGTGCAAAACCTATTTGACCCACATGGAGAATGATGGAGTGCTGCATTAGATGACCTGACAATCAATTGACCTCACACAGAGTGGAGGGGGAAACGCTCAGTATAAGTTGGAACTCCTTTAAGACTTATGGAAAAGAACATCCCCATTTCATAGTTTGATGTCTTCACTATTATTCTGCAATGTGAAAAATAGAAAAAATAAAGAAATAGCCTTGTATAAGTGGGTGGGTCAAATTTTGACTGGTGCTTTACGCGTAAAATATTGTTGCCCATGAGGTAATACACATGTTATTATTTCATGTGTGAACTTTCAGAAGGCTTTAGACATATTTGGATAGGCCATACAGAGTACAATCCTTGAATTTCCCTCCCTGAAATTGGGTAGGGATCTTTGACTAATCATATTGAAAATGTTTCTGTCCATCTGTCACAGAAAATATCTCAGAGATATAAAACACTGGTCAGTGGACACTGGTTGGCTGATGTTTTTTTGCCACAGACATTTTTTAAACAATATAGTTCTAAAAATGATGACATTTGGCAGACATGCTCTGGGATGTGAGTTTAGCTGACCCATGCAGTATCTCAGACACCATAGCTCCGACCTTGACAAAACCTGGGTGATTAATGTGTCTAGCCAATATCTGACAGAAATATATTGATTGGCCACAATAAATCCTACATAACTTTTGCCACATAGTTAACCTAGGTAACAATAGAAGTTGGCATTTGTACTTAATAGAATGAGAACGAGTAACTTCTTTCTTTACAATAAGCTGTGATAGTGTGTTGACTGTATAATTTTTATTTCCCCACTTTTTTCCCATTCTCACGTGACTCACCTTCTTTTCTTCCTATCTCTTTGGCTTTCTCTTTTTCTTTGTCTTACACCCGTTCCCTCCCCCCATCTCTCTCTTACGACCTTCCTCGTTCTCTCCATAGAGCTGTGTTAATCTGCAGTGACCTCTTCAGGTCACATTAAAGGTCGCCCAGCTTCACTCCCTGAACCCCTTCGGGCCACACTCCTCCGTTTTATCCTTTCTTTCACTCCACTCATTAGCGCTTTGTGGCCTAAAAGCACTGAACACACCAGCCATTATCATATCCTTTTCTCCGTTGGCATGACTTCTTTATCGCTTAGAGCTCTGCCTATGATTAACAATGACTGTTTAGGCGATTCTCCTAATATGACTGCTATGGTATAGGTCTTAAGTAACATATAAAGGTACTGTGTTGCATATTGTGCAATTAGCCACAGCTATAGTTAGAAGCAAAGAAGTACATTAATGTACGCTATTGCTCTTGTGACAGCAGCAATAGCGAAGTCTGTGTGATGGTCGAATATTACAATATTTTCACTGCACATTTGCTGTTTTAACCGGAGGAGTGTTTTGAATGCTAACTATTTATGCTAGGTGTTAGGATATTTAGCACTTACTTAGCGTGTTAGCACGTGCATACCTTTAGCATGCTAGCGTCAAACTGTCTCTGGCAAATGTAGAGATGTGTGTTTCTAAAAGCTTCCCCTTCCCCTTTGCTGTAGAACCGAGGGCGTTTGGCAGAGAAGCGCACCATCCCCCTGCCCCCCAATCGTGTGCCCAAGAGGGAGCTGGCCTCCGTCTTCAGCAGTGACGACAGCGAGGGTAGCGACCGCGCCAGCGGAGACCATGCCCACATCAAGCAGGAGGAGGAGCTGCATTACAGTATCATGAGAAAGAGGTAGGGCCTGGTAGCAACTTGACTGTCAAAATAATATTGGTCAATATAAGAAATGTTTCCTATGCCCAAACTGTGTCTCTTGATTGGATCTAAATGGTGTTGATTGTTCAAGCTCCAACCTTACAGTGCATCAAGTACATGTTCTGTGTGAATGCGGAACACATCAATGCTGTTTTTTGTTCGACTTCCTTGTTCAGTGTACCCTTGCTTCACTATGTCATATTTTGGTCCAGCTGAACTGGTGGTATTTGGACAGTAAATAGTTTGTGGCTTTCTCTTTGGGGCCTTGGGCTGGGTATCTGTAACTGCTGATGTAAAAAGGGTTGCATGAAACAAATGCCATAAATCCATTGATGGTTATTGAAACAAGGAATATGCATTTGCCCATTTCTTTACTTTAAATCTAACTGGTCTCTGGAACAAGTGCCGGCCATGTTAACAGTGATTCGATGCAAGTTCTTTGGTGCTCTGCAAGAACAGGGCTGTGGACAGGACCAAATTACCTTCTCCTAAGCAATAAGCTAGAAGGGCAAAAAGATGACCGCAGATTGCATCTACAAACAATAATGAAAAGATTCCAGCGGCTCAAGGCCGAGATTTTCCATCTAGAATACTTTTTGAATATTCTTTTACATCTAGAATATTATTTGATTTGGGGAAATCTATCGTACCGCAAGTAGCTTTTACTTGAGTGTGGCGGGAGAAATTACACTACATTTTGGGTAAAGGCAAAGGGTGTTTAGTCATTTCATCACATTTGGGTGGTCTTTGCATACTTTAAGGCATTTGAACTGTAGTTGGAGGAGCTACAGATGTCAATGTGTGTGCACGTGCATTTGCACACATGCATAAGGGCTGATCCACAGTTACATGCCGCAGAAGGTTGTGGTGAGGTCACCAATTAAAGATGAACCCAATTAGCTCAAACAAGGATGTGGCAGCATTGGTCTGATGACATTCTCCACGTTCTTGTGAGCTAGTAAAGAAAAATTGAAAGAATTAGGGATGAGTATCTCCTTAAAGTCAGTTTTTTGTTTGTCTTGTCCAGGATTATGATTATATTGTATCTTGTTTGTACTGCTGTGTCTGATTTATATTGGCATATATAAACCACGTCAGTTTGAATTTCTGGGTAATGGCATCCATGATTTTACACATGCTGGCCTGGTTTATGGATTAAATACCTCAAAGACCTTGTTTCAAAAATGACAAATAGGTTAGGTGAAGGCATGTGAATACGTTATGTGAAGACTGATCATTTGGAACTATTGGCAGAAATGGCAAATGGCAGAAAATCAAATATGGTGGACAATTCCTTGTGTAGAGGGGGATGTACCAATCCACCCTTGTGGAGGGGGATGTACCAATTTACAGGACCGTAGGTGACATGGGGCTAGTGGGGTGAGTGTACAAATCTGGCTCAGATACATAGTATCTATCAGATACAAGTACTATATTATAACAATCAACTGTAACAAATACAATAGGGTTTCATCAGTTTTACTGCTAAACCACAAATAATAATATGAAATATTATACACGAGATATCCTAACCAGCTTCTTGGGCTACTGGGCTTCTGTTTATACTGTGCATCTATGTAAAATAAAAAGCTTGATAGAGAATATATATTTTATTAAGGTGCATTTTCAGGCATTTACTCTTTGATTTCATATGTCAAAAGATGTTTGTGTTATTATCGCCTGAGAGATGTATGATTCACAAATACCTTTGGGATTTGTATCGTTCTTTTTGTCAGCTATGCTTACTGGAAATGGTACTAGTATCTTTGACTAAGTGAAGTGCATTTTAATGCATTAAAACCAGCTTGTGATATTTGTTTTAGAGGAGGATGTTGTTGTTATGGCTGTCTTGGGCCTGGCGTGCGACATAGAGGACAGCACAGCAGCTGTGATGCTTTAAAAGGATCCTCTAACATCATTAAAGAGCCTTCTTCCCCCCTGACACTTGCACTGCTTGTGTGTTAAGATGATAATGAATTTAAAGAACACTTATGACTAATACTGTATGTCAGGCTTTTACCCTTTGAAAGGTGGCGGACTTGCTGGAGCCACAGCTCCGGTCTGTCCGGGGCATTTGTCTCGGCTGTACTTTACCCCAAATGCAACGTGTCTGAGCCAAAGGGATAATGGGATGTCCAATCAGTGAGATCTGATTTCTATTGACCACAGACCCTTTAAGTGAGTCCTAGAGGGGTCTTAACCAATTGGATTTGGTCAATGAATGGTGAAAAATACAGGATGCCGGATATACACGGATGTGTCTATACTCAACACATCATCAGGATCCATGCAAGCATTGTCAACATTGGTTAGCATTTCTAAGGCTACGGGCACTTTTATTAAGCCACGACTACTATTTATCGGTTTCAAACATGCTGTGATTGTTCAAATAAACAACGTACATTGTAAAATAATGTACATTTATACAATACCAAAATGTAATAAAGTGCAATGCATTACATCAAATCCACAAATGTTGCCAATATTCAACCAGGCATGCCAGTAGAGCTTTCTATAGGGGTTCTTACTTTCGATGATGATGTAACCAATTGCATCTATTTTTCCAAGTCACTAAACAACACCCAGAAACATATGAAAACTATAAAAAAATGGTGAATCCACATGAATAAATAAATTCAGGCACTCTGCGATGCATTGTGGCTATGGACAGTTATTCGCCATGCTATATTGGCCAAATACCACACCCTTTTGTGTTGGATTGCTTAAGAATAGTGTCCTTTTTTAAATGTTTTTTAACATTGTTGGCCAATTGTCTGTGTAGGCAGACTTACTTGCTATTCATTCACTAGCCACACTCTTTTCTTAATACAGCATTTTAACCTATCCATGTGGTACATTTAAGTTATTCCCTTAGTCACATCTCTTTTATTTATACAGCATTTTAACCTATCCATGTGGTACATTTAAGTTATTCCCTTAGTCACATCTCTTTTATTTATACAGCATTTTAACCTATCCATGTGGTACATTTAAGTTAATCCCTTAGTCACATCTCTTTTATTTATACAGCATTTTAACCTATCCATGTGGTACATTTAAGTTATTCCCTTAGTCACATCTCTTTTATTTATACAGCATTTTAACCTATCCATGTGG
Organism: Novumbra hubbsi; assembly: GCA_016801125.1. Classification (NCBI taxonomy): domain Eukaryota; kingdom Metazoa; phylum Chordata; class Actinopteri; order Esociformes; family Umbridae; genus Novumbra; species Novumbra hubbsi. The sequence continues at coordinate 8,263 of JACXGK010007473.1, read as the reverse complement.
TACATTTAAGTGATTCCCTTATTCACATCTCTTTTATTTATACAGCATTTTAACCTATCCATGTGGTACATTTAAGTTATTCCCTTAGTCACATCTCTTTTATTTATACAGCATTTTAACCTATCCATGTGGTACATTTAAGTTATTCCCTTAGTCACATCTCTTTTATTTATACAGCATTTTAACCTATCCATTTAGTATATTTAATTAATTCCCTTGGTCACACCCCATTTATATTTATATTCCCTTAGCCACATCCATTTTATTAAAACAGCATTTTAACCTATCCATTTGATATATTTAAGTTATTACCTTGGTACACCCCTTTTATTAATATAGCATTTGAACCTATCCCTTTGTTATATTTAAGCCATATCCTTTACTGGTGCATGCTTACCAGTAACAGGTAAGTGCAGTGTTTTTTTTTTCATTACAGAGCCTCTTATACACTGTTTTAGGCCCAGTCTTTAGGCCCAGTTTTATTTTTAGCATAGACCTAGGAAAGATGTTATGTGGGAGGAGGTGCAATTAGGGTAAACTGTCTTGCTCAAGGACAAAAAAATATAGCTTCCACCGTAAGAGTAGGGGGATTTGAACTAGTGACTTTCCAGACACCAGTCAGATGCCATAGTCACTTGGCCACCCTAGAATAACAGACAATAAAATGAATACCCAGAATGTCAGCCATTGCAGTGTACATTTCAGACAGGATACATTTTCCTCACCAACCCATTTAATCAATTTATTCTCCAGTAAATAAGCCGTTAAGATGTTCGCTTTTTATTCTACATGCCCTGGCAATAACAGGCTAATAACTTGAGATTGGCTCCCAAATGCATATTGTCTGTCGCCATATTATGTTAGTTAAGGAAGTGATCATCATTACTATTGCAGCAATTCACACTGGACATCCTAAATGCCCACAGCCTGCTGATTTGAGATGCATTCTTTGGCTATGAACAACAATGTGATCTAATCACTTACTCATTAGCTCATTTGGAAAGTTGCGATGCTATGGCGAGGGTTTCCGCTATTCAAGGGATTGTTTTACGGACACAGCTAGCGAAGTGGAATTCACCGGAAACAAACGTAGGCTATGACACATTCACTTTGCATTCCACTTCACTTCATTTCTATCGCTCTATTATTGTGTTCTTACATCAAGCAGCACCTGTTACACTCAAGACGATTGCTCAAGGATGTTGATAAGGTTGGGACTGTTATTATTAGGGGCTCTTGGATAAGGAACAGTTTATTTTTGGGGGCTTGGAGTTATTACGCTCCCGCTAAGTGAAAATAACCAGCATGGCCAATTGGGACAATGTGTCTCTGTCCCTGACACCCCCGTGCTTCAGTGTGGATGGTCAGAAGAGTCGGGATGAAGTTCAAATGTGATGGCCGCTCAATCCAGCAAATCGGCAGCTTCTGTGGTTGCGCCCATTTTCCACAAAGAGTCTGAAATGCACTACCGGCTCTCAGACCGGCCTCACTACCGGCACGCTACTGGCTTGCTACCGGCTCGCTACCGGCTCGCTACTTCACTACCGGCTCGCTACCTCACTACCGGCTCGCTACCTCACTACCGGCTTGCTACTGGCTTGCTACCGGCTCGCTACCGGCTCGCTACTTCACTACCGGCTCGCTACCTCACTACCGGCTCGCTACCGGCCCGCTACCTCTCTACCGGCTCGCTACTGGCTTGCTACCGGCTCGCTACCTCTCTACCGGCTCGCTACTGGCTTGCTACCGGCTCGCTACTGGCTTGTTACCGGCTCGCTACCTCACTACCAGCTCACTACCTGCTCGCTACCTCACTACCGGCTCACTACCGGCTCGCTACCTCTCTACCGGCTCGCTACTTGCTTGCTACCGGCTCGCTACCTCACTACCAGCTCACTACCGGCTCGCTACCTCACTACCGGCTCGCTACCTCACTACCGGCTCGCTACCTCACTACCGGCTCGCTACCTCACTACCGGCTCACTACCGGCTCGCTACCTCTCTACCGGCTTGCTACTGGCTTGCTACCGGCTCGCTACCTCACTACCAGCTCACTACCGGCTTGCTACCTCACTACCGGCTCGCTACCTCACTACCAGCTCACTACCGGCTCGCTACCTCTCTACCGGCTCGCTACTGGCTTGCTACCGGCTCGCTACCTCACTACCAGCTCACTACCGGCTTGCTACCTCACTACCGGCTCGCTACCTCACTACCGGCTCGCTACCTCACTACCGGCTTGCTACCGGTTCACAGACCGGCCTGTGCCCACCCAGTAAGATTACCCATCCTTGCGAGCAAGTAGGCAAACATATTTGATCTCTGGGCTGATAACCCAGCAACACCCCCTCCGCGGTGCAGTACAGGTCCAGGGCCCACTGGTAGGGCCCCATAATAGGGCTTATGTGGAAGAAAGTGATTAGAACGTCTTTACTCAGGCTATAATGTACTGATTTGCCAGGAAAAAAAGTGTTCATTGGAAATTAGAAATGTAACAATATCCATTAGTTGCTCCATAATCCTAGCGTGCTGTTTTCATTGCAAATGAAATCCTAGGTTATACGCCTGCTGAATGCTGGTCATATAACACCCAGAAAGAATGTGCCCTTCAGCCAATACACATTCTGGAGTTCAAATCATACAGTAGTATTGATTGAGTATTTGGAATTAATGCACAAAACAGAATGCTCTACAAGCCAGTCAGAAAGGGGTATTTAACAATTCCATGGCATAGATTATTGTTATACCATTTCAATGGTATGTTAATGATATACCTGATTCAATAATAAAATTAAACACATTGCTTTATTGCAACAGTCAGATATACGTTTTTGTTTTTGTAATTTAGTGGCTTATTGAGACAGTGGCTTAGGGACGTTCATGGAATCCATCACACCGGCTAAATGTTGTAGAAGAGTAGCTTAGATATAATGTCTTGTATTACTAAAAGTGCAAAACAAAGCCTACTTACGTGTTGTTTTAGTCGGACGTTGTGTAGATAACACGGCTTTGATTCCAAAGTGCTGATGGGGAGTCTGGGTAATTACCGAGCAACCACCACGGATTATATAAATTCCACCTGCTGACATTGGGCTTTTAGGTAGCACCCTTTGGAGAAAAGATGTGCCTGGAAATCACATGTTCATCACTACCGAAAAGTCACAAAGTGGTGCTTTTACGTTGTGCTTTTACATATGCGCGTCCTATTTCAAAAGGACATTGTGTTCCCATATTTTCTATTGAAGGAAAACAGGCAGTATTATTTGTGTAGTATAACAGTGTAAGTAGATTACATGTGGTAAACGGGAGGAGGGACGATGTGACACGGGTTGTGGTAGGCCCGTCCACCAAGGGACAAATTAGCCAAACCTATTTCCATTGGACATGACATTGTCACAGTAACAGACCCTAACAAAGGCACCACAGATGCGGGAACTAAGGTGTGCAAGGTGTCTAGACCCTTTCTGGGTAACATAGCAAACGTTCTACGGTATGTTCAAGGTGCTAGGGAATGAATCCAGAGAGGGGTTAGCATCACAACACCCGACGCGGGTTTAACGGTACTGGTACGTACTTGGGTAGTATTTATTATATACCTGATGTGGCGTTATGTCTCTAATGTCTGTAGAAGTAGAAAGTGTTTTTATTGTGTGTTAAACGTGTGCTTAACACTCCAGAAATGTATTTAGAGTCAACAGTGATTTTCACTAGGGAAAAGACATAGCTAATATTTATTGTGTTTTCTGTGAAGGTTTAAACCAATAAGACATCTATGATGTGCAATTCCTGTTGTGTAGCACATGAATGCTGTTATAGTTATGAAAACTATATTAAGTTAATGCAGAATTGTCCAGAGTTTTACCAAAAACAGGTTGGCCTGTGTCTCTTCTGCTTCATATGTATATAAATTTGCTTGTAAAATAATAGTAGTGTATTTTGAATGTTGACATTGTATCATGTTAGATATACTATGCCTAGCGTTAATAAATGAATATAAGCCTTTTGCTTACATTTTTTCCTTGAGTTCTCTTCTTGGTGAGATGTGTATTGACGTAGTTCCACCAAGAGGGATCATTGTGAAAAAAGTCTCAGGGTCAATAGTGTAAAAGGTGTTTACTACTTGACCCACATCACTCTCTATACACATGTCACTCTCTACACCCACGTCTCTCTCTATACACACGTCACTCTCTACACATGTCACTGTCTACACACATCACTCTGTACATCCATTTCACTCTCTGCACACGTCACTCTCTACACACGTCACTCTCTACACACGTCACTCTCCACACACACGTCACTCTCTACACACGTCACTCTCTACACACACGTCACTCTCTACACCCGTCACTCTCTACACACGTCACTCTCTACACACACGTCACTCTCTATACACCTGTCACTCTCTACACACATCACTCTCTACACACACATCACTCTCTATACACACACGTCACTCTCTACACCTAGGTCACCCTCTACACACGTCACTCTCTACACACACGTCACTCTACACACACGTCACTCTCTACACACACATCACTCTCTATACACACATCACTCTCTATACACACATCACTCTCTATACACATGTCACTCTTCATGAAGACATTTTAAGGGGGGCATTGCAAATGGTGGATTGATTAGGTACCATAGGAAACCTACCTTTGTGACTTTTTAGAAAATCTTGTTTGCCATTGAATCCTTGTTCCTGTTTAGATTTGTTTATTGTATCCCAAATGATCATGCTCATTTGCTTCATACATTTACTTACTTTTACATAATATTGCTTGCAGGTAGCCACAAGGCAATACATAATATGCACTGAAACGGTTAGATCATCGATAACAAAAAACGATATCTGGATGGATACATTAACACTGTTATCACACTTCTCCAATAAACAGTGGGATTGGATTCAGAAGTCATATTCCGTCTCAGTCTAGTCTAGGTAGAACACCATACCAAGACTCCTCATGCAGACTTATCTTTTATATCACAGTTCTGTTCTCTCTGTAGCCTTATCGACCCCACATCGGCTTTTGCAAGGAAGGAACAACAGGGAAAGCCCAAGAGATATCCTGGCCAGTTCTTATTTATTTATCTCTTTCTGTATTTATTCATGATTCCCTCTGCTTGCCCAACCCTAGTCTTTCCATCCAAATGTGAGCGGCATACAAACAGATTTGCCCCAACAAAACATAGGATTTGAGGACATCCCTTTTCTCACTTTAAGCCCTTTAATCTCTTTCCAATCGTTTGTCTATATAATATACAGTTGCAGAGGCTGAAAATTGTTCAGCGAATGGTTATAGTGTCGTTCTGTGGCCCTCAGCAACCAGCCATCTTTCCCAACAAGACTAACAAGACTATGCTTGTCATAAGACACCTTCTATATGTAATGCTACTCCTCCCATAGCGCTGTCCGTTTTCCAACATGTAGATGCATATACTAACTAGATGGAACATACACATTCCTAAATGTTGTGTGGCCCAGCTCCGGCTTTACAAATGAAATACTGTGTGTGATAAAATTGGAATAAGAGTCAGAAGTCCTGTCCTTTCTAATTGGCAGCGTTGGTTTTAGCATATGTCACATGGTAATGTCACATGGTAATACTTCAGAACAGAGTAATGGCAGGCCTTGAGTGGATCACCTGCAGCTAGAGATTGGAGACGGCTGTGTGATCTGTTTGTTGTCTTGAGGTTGAGAAGTAAGGGGGGGGGGGGGTGGGGGGGGGGCTGGAATAGCAGCTGTTTCCAGGCAGGCTGCCTTCTTTCCCTCTCTACACCTGTATGACACCTCCTTGGCCCCCACCAATGCAGCTGCCTGGTGCCCACTCATACTGTGACCTCACCGACACCTGGTCTCCTCTAAGCCAATGTCAGAAGGTAATATGGTGAAGTCACCCTCCAATAGGGAAAGGAGCTCTGTTCACTTCGCTTTGTGAAGTCGAATCATTTATTTCATCTGTAGTTTACTGAACTGCATAGTTCCTGAATGGGTCAAAGTAGGAAGACGTTGAGGCAAAATGATCACTTAACAGTTACTACAATATATGCACATAAAGGCAATTCCACTGACATTTCTCAGATAAATAGTTTCACTGTTCCTTTCTCTCATAATAACATACACAAAAACATATAACAGTCTAACGCATGAGTTTTGAGAGGCATAGTTATGTTAGAAAGCGTTTATATGTAATGTTTACAATACGAAATGTATTTTAAACAATACAACAACATACTAAACTTAGAGATACAGAGGTTCCTGAAAGTGATGTACTTTCATTTTTTGTCTTGTTACGTGCTCTGTTGTCAAAACTACTTGCTTATTAACTTGGATTTTTATATCCAACTGAGGTATGATAGTGGTTCAACTCAGATTATGCACATATGCAACACATTACACAACCAGACCAAAATGGGAGGTTGAAAAATAATTGTTCCAGTTCCAGAATGCATCAGTGAGTGTAAACATTAATTAAAAAAATATAAGAGGGAAGATCTCAAAATTAATTTTGGATTGAAGAAAATTGTTATTGAGGTTAGGGCTCATGTTTATAGTTTGCGATGCTAATTTATCAACAGGACTGATTACAACTATATGCATCCTGTAGTTTTGGTATGTTTAAATGCACTTGCTTAGTAGCCTAGGTTAGAAGCCACAGTCAATAGCCTGCTTCATAGAAAGGATTACCAGACTTCTAATGGAACATAGAGAGTATTGGACTGGACCCAATACATTCATTGAGTATTGAGTATTGATTGAGTATGATGCGATTGCATTAAAAATAGGGTTATTGTTTTTTTATCATTTTAATTTAAAGGTCTACCTATATATAAATGTCTATCTGTTCTCAAACACTGGCTTGAAAGACAGAGCTGTACCAGCCGAAGTAGACCCCAACACCTTCATCTTGGACCCCAAAAAGAGCATTTCTGATGTTCAATAGAATGAGTATATTGTAGATGTATATACACACACACTCACAGTGTCCTTTCCTTTGCATGTTGCATTGTAAGAGTTGGTATTGAAAGGTAATCCATGTCAAAGTTACCCTGCATTAGGGCCTAGTTAATGCAGGGGCATCTGGGTCACCGCCTCTGTTTGGCAGCCTGTCAGTGTTATGGACGGGACCAAATGTGGAGGGGGGGTCGTCGGTGGTGTAGGGATGAGCTGAGGATGAGATGATTGTGTCCGGCGTGCTGCCTAGGTGATAAGACAGCAGCTCATGCCGTTCTAAGCTGTCACCGCCCTAACCAACCAAGAGGGAGAGTTGTGACCGTCAGCTAGTTCTTAACCCCCCTCCCCTCCCCCACACTCCTTCCCGTATCCATCCTGTATAACCCTCAGCTTTTAGATTGACCTTGGCCACCTGTATGTGTGTTTGGGGGGGGGGGCAGGAAATATGTGCTAATTATCATCACTAACGATGCCCTTGCGCGTCACAGCTTAGCTCCACCACCCTGCCATGGGATAATAACCCAGTAGCCTCAGCCAGTAGCATTGTCATCGTTACTTTGACTGATTTTGACTGAGTGCAGGTCAGGTCAGGTGCTTAGTTGCTAGCGGTTACGTGAGTTACATTTCAGATAAGTGTGGACCTCATGCTTTTTTTTTTTTTTGCATGGACCAATCTGAATTTGTATGCAACCATGTGACTATGAAACTTGAGAGAGTATGCCAAGGAGATTTTTTATAATTTTGATCAGCTAGGTTTCATTTTAATGCACGACACCATTTGAATTTGATGCTAAGCAATGAGACAGGACTTGTTTGTGTTTTGAGAGTCATGAATCCCCAATGACTGATAAATAACTGCTAACTCAACGTGATTAGAATCAGACTATCGTAATATATTCCCCCGCTCCCGTTCCACAGATTTGGAAAACAGCTTGGAGCATGCCAGCTTGGTAATGCAAAGCCAGAGACTATAATCATTGTGCTGTAAAAAGACAGAATCCAGCAGCCACAAAACCATGTGGCTTCCTACGACTGGTCTATCTTCAGCAACCCCAAGCCCCTCCACAGACTCTCCCTAGTTAGCACTAGTTAGCAACTGTCCTTGAACATATGGGGAACCCCTAGTTAGCACTCCCTAGTTAGCACTAACTGTCCTTGAACATATGGGGAACCCCTAGTTAGCACTCCCTAGTTAGCACTAACTGTCCTTGAACATATGGGGAACCCCTAGTTAGCACTCCCTAGTTAGCACTAACTGTCCTTGAACATATGGGGAACCCCTAGTTAGCACTC
>JACXGK010007472.1:5888-25311 GCA_016801125.1 Novumbra hubbsi | reverse complement strand
TGGTATAGCAGGAATCGTGATGTGGGTGTCCTGGTATAGCAGGAATCGGAGAGCTGGGTCTCATACTATAGCAGGAATCGGAGATGTGGGTGTCATGGTATAGCAGGAATCAGAGATGTGGGTCTCATGCTAATCAGGAATCAGAGATGTGGGTGTCATGGTATAGCAGGAATCAGAGATGTGGGTGTCATGGTATAGCAGGAATCGGAGATGTGGGTGTCATGGTATAGCAGGAATCGGAGATGTGGGAGTCTTGCTATAGCAGGAATCAGAGATGTGGGTGTCCTGGTATAGCAGGAATCGTGATGTGGGTGTCATGGTATAGCAGGAATCAGAGATGTGGGTGTCATGGTATAGCAGGAATCGTGATGTGGGTGTCCTGGTATAGCAGGAATCGTGATGTGGGTGTCCTGGTATAGCAGGAATCGGAGAGCTGGGTCTCATACTATAGCAGGAATCGGAGATGTGGGTGTCATGGTATAGCAGGAATCAGAGATGTGGGTCTCATGCTATATCAGGAATCAGAGATGTGGGTGTCATGGTATAGCAGGAATCAGAGATGTGGGTCTCATGCTATAGCAGGAATCAGAGATGTGGTTCTCATGCTAAAGCAGGAATCGGTGACATGGGTGTCATGGTATAGCAGGAATTGGAGATGTGGGTGTCATGGTATAGCACTAATCAGAGGTGAGGGTGGCATGGTATAGCACTAATCAGAGGTGAGGGTGGCATGGTATAGCAGTAATTAGAGATGTGGGTGGCATGGTATAGCAGGAATCAGAGGTGAGGGTCGCATGGTATAGCAGGAATCAGAGATGAGGGTGGCATGGTATAGCAGGAATCAGAGTTGTGGGTGGAATGGTATAGCATATTGACAGACAGAGACAAGGCCACATTTCATACTGAACACCAAATTCTTTATAAATGAAGTATTATTAAACAGGGTATTAATAAGTTCTATCCTCAAGAAACAACTCACAATGCCTGTATGTTACATGTTCTGAGTAATATGGACAAGATGACACAAGAGGCCTGGGCAGACTGACATAGAGGGAGCAGAAAAAGGGAGGCACAGGGAGGAAGAGACGTGAATCGGGTAAGGGTAAGGTAGCAGTATAGTGGTCTCTCCAATCCCCCCCGGGGGGGTCTGGCGTCAAAACGTCAACATTCACTAAATGTTGGGATAAATAGAGGTGAGGGACTTGGGTGTGTGTTGGGCTCATTGGAGTCTCCCAGGTATTAACCAGTAAGTGTGTTGCTGGTCTTGCGATCAGCGCCGCCCCCCTCGTCAGTGAGGTACACATAGCATTGCTGCCGGCGGATTACAACCTGACCCACTGCCTACGCTCTCTCCATTCCTCTCCACTCCTCCTCTCCACTCCTCCACTCCACTCCACTCCTCCACTCCACTCCTCCACTCCACTCCTCCACTCCAATTTCCCATCGCTAAGCGCGTGCTTTCACTTCTCAAAAAATAAAAAGCCGGAGAGCTCCCCTTCAAAACGGCTCCCCGGTGCAGTGTGATTCACCGTGGCCACGACCCTGCGGATAGGATATTCAGCTGCACAGTTCGACCAATCCACTCGCCCGCAGAACTGGGCGTTACCCCGGGCAGCTCCGTACCACTCTCTACCAGCCTCCCCCCTCCGAAGGGTGACGCTCACAAAACACAACGCGTAGCTAGAGGTCTTTTCGTGTTTTTCTTGTAGCCACTGTACGTGTGTATGTGTGGGGGGGGGGCTTCTGTACGAGCGTTAAAGACATGCACGTGCACTTCCTGTTATGGGCCTCGTCCATCGGAACCCCGTGACCACATGATCTAATCCCCTCCTGTGTGCAGAAGGCACCGCTCTACAGGAGCTTGTGGGTGTTATAATGAAACACTCCTTTGGAAGTGTGTCACTGCTGCTCATGAGGGTTCAATACAGGAAGGCAGAAAAGCAACCATAAGTCAGGGGGAACCGAACGGCTGTCAAGGATGTTAATGACGACCATTTCTGGTTTGACTTGATTACTGTGCCAACCTTAACGCCAGGGTCAGACTAGGTAGTTTGTTGGGTTTGGCAATTTAATTGGTTACTGGCCACACCAGTAGAGTTGAGTCAGCATGTAGATTCCGCCATCCGTTCGCAGCTCTTTCCTGTAAACGGTCCATTGTCACCTGTGGACGTGTGTCTGGCGCAGGAGCTTTAGATCTTAGCAGGAGGACAAACTAGAGGAGTCATGTCTAGGTCTCGACGATGCTCAAACCCTCACCACAAATGAGGAGTCACTACCGTTGCCTTGGTTACCATCCAGCTTATTTACAGCCAGGAAGTGAATCCACATAGGGCGTATTCAGCTCCCAGAACCAGAGGTACTGCCGGATCTTCTCTCAGCCACCACGTGTTCCAGGTCTGACTAGCTCACAGCCTTGATGAATCAGCACCTTATTTGAAAGTAGAGGACGGAAATCCAATGTGTTTGGCCTCTTTATAGTCCTGCCATTGGCCAGAAACACAGGGGATAGTGGGCATGTGTGTGTGTGTGAGTTCTGTCCTCTACAGGTCTTCTGTTTGGATGCCTCTAGCTCCCCCCTCTATAAGCCAGAGTTACACTTCGGTGGCCCCAGTCTCCAATGGTAACCCTGAACACTTTGTTCGGCTGTGCAACCCAGTCCCCTGAAACAAAGGCCTCCTCTGTGGGATGTCATACCCTCGCTCACCAGCCAAGGTACCTCTTCCTTGGCCAGAACAAAACTAAGAGGCACAATAGGCGGTTTATCCCGGGACTACAGCATAAATAAATAAAATGTTTGAGGACTCTTTGTTGAATCGCCAGGTATGTGAAATCTTGCTTTTTTTATGAACACCATTCAAGTTTGTGTTTTATTTATTTCGCACATAACATTGTCTGTTTTCTTCAATCCACCAGCAATGTTTGTTCTTTGTACTGGAATAGAGACGGTTTGACCTTCAAAGAAATAGGTGTTGTCATAAAATGGTTGGAATGAAAGGCCAAGTAAAAATAAGCCATATACAGGCACGAAGAATATCCACTTGCATTTGTAATAATAATGTTTTAGCTTTAGCCACATAAGTTAAGATGGTACAATAGACCAAAGACATCACCTTGTAGGTAAGAATACCTAGCATTCAAAGATGAATAGGTCAAAATATGTACTGTAGTGCCAACTACTGTAAAGGAAACTGTAAAACGACTCTTCATATCCGAGTGTGGCCTTTACGATTTGCAGCATAGCCACAAAATCAATCACTACAGGAAACAATGATTTGTTACTTTTTCAGGAACGTTCCAACTCTGTAAGCTGTGGAGACGAAGTGATGATCATGATGAGTAAGATAAGTCGAGAGGCCAAACGTACCGAGAGATTTTCCAATTACGGCCAGAACATCACGGCAAACAAAGCAAAGCAAGTTAAACCAATCGAGGAACTAATGAGCAGTGAAATCAGGTGTGCCTGTGCTGGACTATATAAAATAAGTGTAGCAACTGGGAAGACTCGAGAGGTTTGGGAAACACCAAAGGGCCTTTCAGAGAACACCCTGGAAAAACTTGGAACACACTGGAACACCGTGGAACACAATCTTTCAGTTGGTGCATTCCAAACCTCCACTCTCACACTTTAACTGCGTTCTGAGTCCACACACGGTGTAAAATAAAATTAACTGCAAAAGGAGGACAGCTATTGAGAAAATGGACAGCAAAACAGGGAGGGATAGGAGGACTTCTTCTGTTACTGCTCATAAGAGGAAGGTTTCTCAACAGAGCAAAAGTCATTTCCGACACCCCGACACTTTCTAAGCAGGCTTGAACGCAAACATCCCCATGCCAGGGTAATTATGGTTTCTTGAAGCTGGTCTGCATGTTGGTAATTGAAAAGCATTTGCAAACCAAAGCCAGATTGAACCCGAAACCAGGCCCCGTCAGTACCTAACGATTCATACTGTCAGTAATAACTTCTGCTGAACGTAACCCAGCTCAGCAGGCCCCATCAGCATTTAACCGGCACTCAGGGTTTCATCCAGCAAAACATACATGCAAAATGCACCGCTACAATCGTATTAACATTATTCAATTCATGGCTTTATTTTAGTGTGAGGTCAGTGTCCCTGATCACTGAATGAATGAAAACAGCACTGATGAATCAAGAACACTAAATGGTTCTATGGATATTAAAACCTTCCCAGTGCTCGATTCGCACTTTACGGTAACATTAGCGCCGGGCCTAAATATGACTCCTTGCGGACACCGCTTCCACTTCGAGACTTCCTGTTGCCCTTCAAAGTTTGCTTATCATTCAGTTGAAAACAGCTTTACAATGATTTGTAAAAGTTCAATGGCTGGCATATTGTGAGTACCAATTTGAAGGACATTGTTAGCGTGACATTATAGTGTCCTCTGTGTGAGGCTCTCCTAGTCTGCAGAAACACCACGCTGGTTTTATTCTGGGCTTTTATTCTTGCAACTGGGCCAGAGTGGTTGTTTTGATGTCCGGGTGTGGCAGCTCCCATTTCCTGTTGCCTCCGCCAGCTGGGAGATAACAGAGGGACCTACACACTTACATTTTTTTCAAACAAACAAATACACTGCATGTAATAAGCACACACGTGCTTATTTTACTCTTTTTGTGGGGTCCATAAAACTCCAATATATTAACACAGGCACAAACAAATCCACCACCCACACACATCCACCACCCACACACACACATCCACCACACACACACAAATCCACCATTTACACACAAACATATCCACCCTCCATTGCTCACCCAACCAACCACACACACACACACACATCAGCCACCCCCACACACACATCCACCACAAACAAACAAATGAAGGGTCACAGAGACATCAACTATACAGACAAGCTCTGAGGGTGTGGAGCCTAGAGCAACACTGGAGCCCAGAGCAACACTGGAGCCAAGAGCATCACTGGAGCCTAGAGCAACACTGGAGCCCAGAGCCTCACTGGAGCCCAGAGCAACACTGGAGCCCAGAGAATCACTTAGAGATGTGTTTGGGCGAAGAGAGACAGAGACGCTGTCAAAAGCCATGCGAGGCTGAGAGTAGCACCACTGAAATGGCTCAGAGACAGCTTTTTAACGGCTTTCCTGTGAACTAGCACGACGTGCTCTGAATTGGTTAAGAAGTAAAAACGGTGTCACGAAGTGCCCACACTGGTGGCAACAACATTTACTGAGGCTGGGACGATCTGCGATTTGTTGTCAATAGGGCAAAAGGCTTGACAAAAGTGAACTTCATTTTGATATACTATGCCAGTTTTTATAGGGTGCAAAATGTGTTTTAAAAGTCCTTCCATTTTTCGGGGACAGGCTATCTAGATCAAATCTTGTTGGGGCTTACCGGGAGAAATAACATGTTATGGTAACAACTGGGTCGTTAAACCTGTGTTGCCCATGGAGCCACATCTGTACATTAAAAAAGTCCAGAACAAACACTGAAAATGTGTTGCATTGCCTATTCATATAATCCAAAACGACATTGACATTAATGCTTAATGTAGTTTGGGTCTTAGTTATTTAAAGTGATATTGAGTTTTGTTTACCACATAGGACAGCTTTATGGCAGCGGTTTTGAAAAACGAAGAAATCGATGTTCGTTGTACATGTCAATGTGATTAAAAGCCGTTTTGGGATGATTTACTTAATGATGGTTAAAGCATCCAGTGAATAATCTATCTTGCCCTTTGTGCCGACTGAGTACATCATTCTTTTCCTTTTACGCACCCAGCCTCAATGCTGCCTCAGCTAAGAGAGAGAAAGACATACAGAAAGAGAGTGAGATAGACTCGGAGAGAAAGAGCGAGAGGAGGACGGAGAGAGACAAGTGGTTCTTATCATTTAGCAAATACACTGATTGGAATTACATAAAAAATCTCTTTTGAGCCTTGTAAGCATCGGGGAAAAGGTCAAAGTAAATAAGTAGGCCAGTCACAGATAGAGATAATACAAAATCAGAATTAACATACCTCGGCTAATACTGTTCGCTGATATTATTGACTCTTACAACTGTGCAATTATACACAGGTATTACATGTATATTCAATTTGATGGTCTTTAACGCTTCAGATGTTTACATGTGCGTCACTGTTCCCCTTCAAAATGCCACACTGAAGCATTTTCGCTATTAAAGAAATTAGGGCTACCTGAGTCATCTTATCCTATATGGATTAGCGGCAGATAGAGCCATGACCTGACTTGACATTTGCTGGGACATTCTGGAACAAAATCTTGAGCACTGCACCCGCTAAACACATCAGAAACCTGCCTCATTTACCCGCGCGTCTGACATACAGTTCCTTCTCACAGAAACATGACCTTACACACATTCAGGCCTGCGGTCGGCGGACGCTAACCGAGTGAAACCCGCGTTTCACATGAAAACGCCTTGCCGCGTCAAATCCCACCACGTTGAAGCTACGGCACATCAGAAGCCTCATCGTTGAAGCGCGCTACTTCCTCTCCTCCCCGCTCCGCGCTTTTCAATCACAGCCCGTGGTCCGTCTTTCTCTCACATTTTCACAAAGGCGCCAGAGCTCAGAGGCTGCGCCTCGGCGGTTCTCCAGGCTTCCGGGCGTGTTTCGCGTTAACTGCTGCTTTTAATGAGCCCGGGCCTCAGTGATCCAAATGAGCATAACACAAGCACAGGCTATTAAACAGAAGCTTTGATCAGTGAGCTCGGCTATCAAGTGAGCCACTTCACCCGTAACGTCTCTACATTCCCAGGTGGATCTGAATTGTCTCAAATGGCTGCCCCTCTTTAATTCATCTTTGTCAGCCTGAGAAGACTGTTGAGGTGAACAGCAATACGAAGGGAACGCTGGAACCGAAACAACCCAGAAGACTCTTTCACCTGTGACGTCTATATGTTATTGTAGAGGAGGTGGGGGAGGAGGTGAAAGTGTCACGCTTTAGACTGTTGAGATGCACGGCATGTGTTAAGATAACAATGTGAGGAGCGAATACAGTGAGGAGTCAATGGCGTCTGATTGATTAACGACCTCATTAATCCCATGCTTTGACGCAACGCATAACCAGTTGTGGTTTTGTTTGTTCAACTATTCATGCGTAACGTTCTGGAACACAACATGTCTTCCATAGAAAACACTCTGCTTCAGATCTCTGCCTTTCCAAAGCTCTTCAGTTCTGGTTCTTCTCATTAAAGATTAGTCAGAGAGTTACATAAGTTTCCCTCATATCGGTCTTTCGCTGCATGGCATGTAACGTTGTCTCTGAGGCTCCCTGACACACAAACATATTAACACCATAGTTAACGCAGCTTTAGCACATTTGTCAGACCCTCAATTGCTGTAGGTGGAAATACATAATGCACGAAAGATTCAGAAAGGGTAAAACGTAATGGTGTCCTCACTTAATTTATTTATCATACTGTACATAAGTTGGCGCCTAGCCTGTATTGGTTTTCATGACACAATGTCAAGGATGTGCCCAAAAAATATGTTGAGTGAATGAGTGTCACTCATTCCAATTTCAGATTTTCTTCTCCCCTGACATGCAGTTGACCTTGCGGTCTTTCATGACTCCGTGACGATCAGTGCGTCGTCCCTTAAGCTGAAGGGACGTAATGGTACCCGTGACTCCAGGGGCCTTGTTTTGTACCACATCACTGTAAAATCTCTCTGCTCTCTCGTACGATGCGAACGCGCAGAGGAAACCCTGCGGGAACTTACCGACGACTGCAACCCCAGTAGGCTCTGGAGGAGAAGCCTTACCACAAGGGTCAAGAAAAGCTAAGTAGAATGACTTTTTCCCAAATGTTTGAGAGATAGAGTGCAAGGGAAAGAGAGAGAGGGGGAGCTAGAGAGATGTGAGAGCACAAGAAAAGGTCGGTGAGTTACAGGTGAGTGAGGAAAGTGTGTGAGAGAGGAAGAAGAGAGGGATGGATCCTGCATTTGAATGGCGGTAAAACAAGAGCGGACAACGTCTTGAACTCAATAACCCAGAATATCCTAAGTGAGGCTTTCTAAATGGTATCTTGCTATTGGGATGGAAAGAGGTGTACTCTCTGCCCCACTCTGATTATGTGCTTTTCTAATCCTTCCTCAATCTTCTCTTTCATCTTTCCCCTGTTAAAGGACAGGGCAGTGAGGAGCGCAGGGTACAGATAGAGAGAGAAAGAAAGAAAGAAAGAGAGGAAGAGAGAGAAAGAGTGTCTGAAGGGGGTGGGGCCACCCTCTCAAGGCATTGGACACTGCAGCAATACTGAATAGCACCTGGACAAAGTATGTTCGAGCAAATACCGTCAGGCAAAAACTTATGTTCTATGTTTTATTTCAAGCACAGTTTAAAATCCATTGCTACTTTCTGTCTACTACTGGCTACGGCAATTGAAATTCTGACTACGCAATGACCTTGTGGGACATTCCTCTGGGGATTCCTTGAGGAGGTGGCATGTCATAACTAAATAGGTGAGCCTGGTCCAAACAAAGAGTCCATTCTCTGAATCTCCACCAGTGGGAGAGGAAACGGCTTTATGGGCAAAAAGGTCAGAGGTAAGTTTCACTCATCGAAGCCATGAAGTAAATGCTATAGGGTAAGCGAGGAGGTTCGGACAAAGCCTGTTGTGTTTGCAGACATGTTCCATTTCGGTACACTCCTGTATGGACCTAGTGCAATAAGATGGAGATTTCTCTACACAAATGTGTTGAAATGGCTATGTGATGGACATGCAACACATTTAGATAAAAAAACCAAATCAGGTCGCGATGCCCAGAGCGGCGTGACAAAATGCAGACGAACGATGAGCCGGAAATGGTCACGATCCCACTAGCCTCACATTTGAACCTTACTCATCAATGACCGTAGTCATTTGGACCCGAGAAGCTGGCTTCCAACAATGTCCATTTGTGCCTGCTAGGGGTATGATCAAAAAGAACGCAGTGAACATTTCAAACGAGGTCCGTGCGTGGCTGCAACCGGTTCGGACCGGAACTGGTTTTGCTTGGCTGATGCCAGGGTGGCAAGTGCATGTTGTTTTGCAAAGTGCTGCAGCGCCACATGATTCATTTGGGAGTTCGTTGAGCAGAGGCTCGCGTGCCGTCTACATTGCTGAGTATAAAACCAACACAACAATAAACAATTTGCTACTTAATTTTCTAGCATCATGCGTCCAAACATCCGTTCTAAACAAGTCTATTTCTCCTCAGATGCCGCCTGCAGTTTGATCTATTTCTCTCCTTTAAAAAAAGCAATGAATCTTGACTCCCGAGTCTGTAAAAAGCATTAAAATGAATCGTTAGTGAATCTTATATCACTGGAGCAAAGTCAGAGAAGAGATGACACGATCAGCAGTCAGCGGCAACGTAGAGAAAACATATCCAAACTCTTGGACTTCTCAGACAAGTGCAGGAAGCTAACACTGTGAAGTCCCTTCTCTTTACTAATTCATCAACTTCGTCGACTTAGCAAACTAGCTACCAAGTTCAAATGACTCACAAGCTCCCCCTTTCTCCCGCTGAGCTTTATTCAAAAGAGTAAATGGCTCAGTCCTCCCGGGCTAACTACTGCATAACTAAGTTTCATAATAAAAAAGATTGTCATTGGGAATTGAAGACTGCAATCTGCTTGATCTTGTAACATCGGAGAGCTTTTACACAAGAAGTAGCGACAAATATAAAAAACATTAAAATTAAAACTTTTAACGGTACGGAAAACAATCCAATTGTTTCTTTCCCCCAAAAAACCCTGGGATACAATATGTACGGCATACTGATCAGGCATACCTTAAAACAACAACAACAACCATACATTTTGTTGTATTACAAGAACCGTGTAACGAATTCCTTTAGAAATGCTGGTGTTGAAATGCTGGAGGAGTTCCTCTTGAGTGCATCGAACTATTTCCACGCTAACATCAGAATCTGAACCTTGACCTTAACATTTAGATACGTGGGCATACATACCCTCATCACCAGGGATGTGAAAAAGAGATCCACAGAGGCAACCACATATGAGCTGTGGTTTACATAGCGGTAGAAAAACATATTTGGCCTGTTCTTTATATTCATTCAACCATGCATCTTTATACGCATCCATCTACCAATCATCCATCTGCATGTTGCCAACCATCATTGCCAGAGCCACAGGAAACATGGCACAAGGTGCCTACCTCACTGTATTGACACAACTCCTTCACACCCCTGACTTAAGTGCCATGACAGCCAAAGCACATGAACAAAGTGTTTCATACCACTGACATAAATACCACGAAAACAAAAGCAAATTAACAAAGCAACTCACGCATTGCAGAAGGGTTTTTTGTCGTAGCCTTTGTAATTCTTCATGTTGAGGGTCATTTTGCACACCTCACAGTGGAAGCATCCTTTATGCCAGTTCTGAAAAAGAAAACATCAATGATACTTTCTATCTGGTTGGCTTTGTTGGGCAAAAATAAGATTATTTTGAACTGTATTTATTTGATTATTATAAATTAGGCTGAACAAAAACAACCAGTTCATGAATGTAAACAATATTTTCAGTAATGTTGCATAGAAGAAGGGTTTCCAACTTAAACATGACATTTACTGTATTTGAATGTCTCCTGTGTGTGATCTGAGGTTTCACATTTATACAACAGACCTTGCGTTACACCGCCTGTAAGCAGGCTAGTATTGACCAAAGCCTGATATAGGCGTACACTACCATTCAAATGTTTGGGGTCACTGAGAAATGTCCCTGTTTTCCAAAGAAATGCATTAAAATAACATCAAATTGATTAGTGTAGACAATGTGAATGTTGTAAATGGCTGTTGTAGCTGGAAATGGTTGATTTTCAATGGAATATCTCCATAGGTATCAGCAACCATCTGTCCTGACTTCCAAGGGAACGTTGTATTTGCGAATCCAAGTTTATCGTTTTAAAAAGGGAATTGATCAACACAAAACAATTTTGAAGCTCTTGTACAAGGTTGTGTACAACTACATTCACAGAACCGTGCGAACTGTCTCTAACCAGAATGAAAAGACGAGTGGGAGGCCCCGGTGCACAACAATTACATTTGAGAAACAGACACCTTATAGGTCCTCAACTGGCAGCTTCAATAAATATTACCCACCAAACAACAGTCTCAACGTCAACAATGAAGAACGTCAACAATGAAGAAACGACTCCGGAATGCTGGCCTTCTAGGCAGAGTTGTAAAGGAAAAGCCATACCTCAGACTGACCAACAGAAAGATATGATTAAGATGGCAAAAAGAACACAGTGGACAGAGGAAGATTGGGGGGAAAAAGTGTTATGACGCCATCTGTCAAACATAGTGGAGGTGATGGTGGAGGTGATTGTCTGGGATGCTTTGGTGGTGGAAAAGTGAGAGATTTGTACAGTACAGGGTAAAAAGGATTTTGAAAAAAGAAGGCGATCACTCAATTTCGCATCGCCAAACCACACCCTGTGGATGGCGTTTAAGTGAAGCCAATTTCCTCCTACAACAGGACAATGACCTAAAGCACAGCTCCAAACTACGCACAAACTATTTAGGGAAGAAGCGGTCAGCTGGTATTCCGTCTATAACGGAGCCCGGACCTCAACCATATTGAACTGTTGTGGGAGTAGCGTGACCGTACGGTACATAAGAAGGGCCCATCAAGACAATCCAGTTGGTGCTGATCTGATAACAATACATCACATGCAGAAATATGCATGGCATTGTGTTTAAAAAAACACTTACTCTATGGGATAAAAGCTAAACTTGTAGGCTCAATAAAATGCATAGGGTATGCTAAAATACTTTTAACTGGCAAATTATGACCCTTAGAACAAAGATAGTAGTCAGAGTGCAGTAAACGTGCAGTACATTTAATCAATGATGTATATGGGGGAGTGGTGTATGGCTGATATACCACGGCTGAAGGCTGTTAAAGCATATCGCCTAATCAAGTTAAACGATTCCGTACTCACCTGTGGTATATTTGCAATATACACCAAACCCCTGCCTTATTGTTATTACAAATCTCCGCAATTTGAAAAGTAACAAGTTATGTGTCGAAACACCCCGTCTCAAATTGTACATTTCATTCGGGTATTTTCAAGGGTAACTACAGTTCTATTGGCAATATACTGCAGTTTATCGGCAGTACAGAGAAGTTCGTCTGCAATTGTTGTTTGCAAAATATTACAGTTGACTGGATTGCACATTTACTGTAGGTCCAAAGCAGCAGCTAGAAGCTAACCAAACTCAAAACCTTTCTGCAGACATACAGTATATTCTTTAAAAAAAGTATTATGTTTTTTGTGTATAGCATTGCAATTAATGTTTCTCATAAGGCTTGTGTTAAGTTTAACTCAAAGTTTTAAAATACGCATCCACGCACTAATGAAACAAAGTGCAGTCAATCCTGATGACACAAAGCAACGTTAGTGTTTACTGAAATCGTTCTCACCTTATCAAGGCAATTTACTTTCTCTGTCGGATAGACAATTTTCCCACAGCGCGCGCATGGCGGATTCATTTTCTAATTATGTTTCTTTATTTCCCACCACAATAAATCCAATGTATTAGTGCGCACGAGTTGTTCGGATCCTGATAACCCCTCGGTATTACATCCCGAGGTTAAATCGGCAAAAAACAAAAAAACAAGTGGCGCGTCTATCGAGCAGAGAATCTCGTGGAGTCGAGTGGATGCCGCATTAAAATTGCACCGTCGTAGCTGCTTGTGTGACACAGCACCTATAGTACCACAATCCAAGCCATTAGAGAGATGGAGGGAGAGGAGAGGGAGGGCACGGAGAGAGTGACGAGAGACCTAACTAAGCAAATTGAATTTAACAGCCAGACATTTACCGACGACGTTGGAAGCTGGTGTATTGGGTACAACTATTGTCAAGAGCACGAAAAATAATTACGTTCCTGTTTTTGTTGTGTCAAACGCAGGTAGCCCAGCTGTCAATAGTGTACAAAAAAAAACAAGCATCACGTTATGTATACCACGTAAAATTTAACAAACTTTTTCTTTGCAGCGTTTTCATTTGAGGTCTGCTCGTTTAATTATTCAATTAAAACATGAGCAGAACATCTCCTTTGGTATTATGTGTGAAGAGAGAAACTGGTGGTGTTACATAACACATTCAGTGGAAACCAGATCAAAGGATCGCATCCTGGGGCTTTTGTTCTATGAATGCAAGTCATGAAAGACAGCATGCAACACATATAGCCGACACAAGAACTGCTCTGGAAAAACCCATCACAACCTCCTCAAAGAAAGATTAGTACATCCATCTCTGAGTTCATTTGGCATAATTTGCAATACTGTACCGTCATCTCCAAAATTACTGGCACACTGTAAGAAGCAAAGAAGCGGCATAAAATAAACAACACGGTTGATGAGATATGGGGTAATTTACCAACATTTAGAATGGGATTCTATAAAGGGAATTGACTTATATTACACATTTCACATTATAAATGTATTTACGCAAAAAAACTGTGTCAAAGGTTCTATACGCCTTGGATACGTTGCACCCACTTTGTGTAAGGATACAGGCATACAGGCAAGTATTTTCCTATTTTCCTATAGTTGTTTCATCAGATTGGAGAACCAGATAGAAATGATTTTAGACCATTCTATCGTGCTGAATTATTTCAGATACTTGAGGTTATTTGGTCTGCGATAATGGACGTCCCCCGTAAATCAAACCATAGGTTTTCAATGGAATTCCGAAGTCCGAAGATTAAGGTGATCATTGAAAATGGTTTGTTTAGTGGTCAATTAACAATATCTTTGGGGGATTTTGATGTTTGCATTTTGATGTTGGCATTTATAAACAAACATATCTTCATGTGTCCTTACAACCCCCACCCCCCGCCCCATCCCAGAGACAGACTCATGTCTCGCGATCCTAACATACTCTACATTCCGACTTCTCATTGTGACAACACAATAGAAGCACACGATGTCAAATTAAAATATATAATAATGTTATTACACATGACAGGCACTGGTCCCCACCCACCACGGGACCCTCACCCAACACTGGCCCCCTCCCACCCCGGAACCCCAACCCATCGTGGGACCCCCACCCCCCACGGACCCCCACCCATCGCGGGGACGGGTACAACCGCATCTCCAGCACATCCGATAGGGTTTGTGTATAGTCATCAGATTGATGAAGGTCAACAACCATTCCCACCAAGGACCAGGTTAACAAGAAATCATGGAAGGTCACATTACTGTTTCTTTAAACTGATATGTACTTTTAAAAGTTGAATATTAGCGCAGATTAAAAAAATATGGATGACAGTCATTTTGACCTGTATCTTTTTGAGAAAAATTAAACGTGTTAAAAAAGAAAGAAATGCCTGAGCAATTGTATTATTATAAAATCTATATTCTTTAGCTTAAAAGTCTATATGTTTTTTTCGGAATATGGGATCTTCAAGCCGCTTAATTTTACCCAGGAAACCAGCGTTGCTCAGCAGCAGGCACGTCGTGTAGACTTGGTTGTTAAAACACTTAACAAAGTATTTAATTTGAAGCTTCAATCATTACCAAAAATCAGCTCAGACTCGGTGAAACAGTTGAACAAGAGTTTTCAGAAATAACACTGACTTGGTGCGCTCCCGAGTGGCTATTCGTGGTAAAATGATTACGCCTGATAGACCTACATGGCCTACTTTGTGTCCATCTGTTACATTATCGTATCAACAATCAAATAATATTCTTATTAATTTCTCCGAAACGTTGTCGTTAAAATCAATGCATATATTTTGGTGGTTAGTAAATTGTGCTTATTATCAAGACATTTTGGACGTTTCGGCTAATTGTAATATCCCATAATGCAATGGGAAATTCTTGAAAGAATAAAGGCGATATTACAAATATTTATTTGTCATCTTTCATCTATTTTAGCAACCATGGTCCTACATCTAATGAAGGTACATATATGCACGGTACATACGTACTTATACTACATATCCAACCATAATAAATAAGATGCACAGATATGTTCATTCAAATAATTATGTCGACTCAATTGCCATACGACTGGTCCGATTGTAGTGGGTTCATATGATTGATATATCCGAAGTCAGTTATGTAGAGTCCTCGTTTGTGACCCCAACCCGCTCACTACACCACTTGACCAGTCTTTTCCCCTTCGAAGTAATGGACGGTTATTTTAAAAAGTGAATTTAAACATAGTATAAATCCTGCTAATTGTAACTCGTATCAGTAAAAATAATATAAAACCTTCGCCTGCTTATTTAAACAAAATGTATCTACACCCACAAACCATCTCTGCTAACAACGAAACAGCAGTTATATTTCCTTACTATCTTCATGTCCAATGGCAATTCATGCATTTTATTGGTGCACATGCATATTTAGGATAATACCCAGCATGCATCACGGCGCTACGATTGCAAAATGCACAGTCGCATGCAATTTCATGCATACATACTCCCAAAGTTTAGGAATATTTCACTACTATGTATTTATATTATATTTGGCAAAATCGTTGGAAAATACATGTGCAGATACCACAAACTAGAACACTGAGGAGATAGAACGGTATAAATATCGTGGTGCCAAACAATTGGACAGGCCGGTCCGAACGCAGTGGGAATTTCACTTCATTGCTTCAGTCAGTTATAGAAATTCTTGTTTCTACTCTGCCCCAACCACTGTAGACTTTGACTGACCTATTGCTTGGCAACTATTTGTGCGGTGACAGCAAAAATGCATTTAAAAAAATTACATATTGATTGTCGGTCAATCATTTTACTGCACAATATGTAACCTGTTTGTGCAGGTCTTCCATGTATTTTATTAGATCATCACCACCTTTGTGCACCTAAAACAGACAATCTCCATACTCTAATATAATAAAAACAAAAAGGCAACACAACACGCAAATTTACTAAGCCAGAACCAGAAAACACAAATTATCTAGAATAAATACTTAACATAAATATTTATTTGGACAAAATGTATTGCAAAACAGCAACAACATACGCAGACAAATAATTTAAGACCTTGGTGAGAGTGTCTGACTAAACTACAATATACAAATATAAGTCTGAGAGCACAGCTATCCATATTTGAGGGTGAAAGCAATGGGGTTCCACTAAGATAATAAAATACAAAATGATTACTAAACAAGTGAAGTGATTATGTTCTTTAGTTCTTCAAAACTATTTAATGTTATTTTAACACGTTTACCTCTCCACCGAACAACACGTATGAAGTAAGGTTGCTCATCCCTCAACCTGGAGAGCAAGATTCTTTCCCAATCCAGGAAGGCAACATACTCAAAAACATTCTAGTATTTTGTTCATTAGTTCGATTGTAAAATCCCCCAAAAGGGGATACAAATACTTGTCTGCATTAAAAGTTCTGAAAAGCATTATCCTCTTTTTTTTCTTCACTGTAAAAAGTGCTCCCTCTTCAAATCTTGTTGTACACACGTTTTGAGTATTGTAGCATCTGTGTACTAAAGAACAAAATACAGAGACAGGGTTGTAAGTTAGGAATCCATTCAAACTAGCACACAAAGCACACTGCTCCCAGAACCTTGATTAGCTGACTGATGTGTTACAGCAAGGCGTGAGTTTGAGCCTGAATTAACCAGCCAACCCAATGGACACCATTTGATCCTGAAGAAAACGAGCTCCACCATCTCGGCCGACGACATGTCACGCCACCGCTGGGATGAAATACTGTAGTGACACGTCTTCATGCAAAAGAATCAAATGAATGATCCTTTTGTGGACGATATCTGGTGGGTATGATGACATTTTGATCAGTGATCTGCAATAATTGGGATAACAGTGGATATTTCCCCGGCCAGTCTAAGCATACAAAAACACACAAATAAATGCCAACAATGCCACTCATAATAGACTGAACAATAGCCTGACCGTTTTTCATACAACACAATGCCGGAGATGTAAAATGCTAAGGGAACATGGCTGTTAATTTATGGCTGTGCTGGGTGGTTCCCTGGGACCAGGTTTGTTAACGATTACATTTGGCAGAGGTGAATGACCTTTCAACATGGTAAATGTAGGTGGAACATCTATGAAAACTCAACTCACTGCACATGGCCTTGCTGGGGTTGACCTGCTGGCCCACGAGGAACTGCTGCAGCTTACGGATGTCTACCCGGGTTTGGGCCATGAGCTCAGGGTCTCTGCCATGACGGTGGCCCTGCGAACCGTCATCACCTGAGACCAAGAGAATGAATCAAAGCACAGACACTGCTCCCCGATTAGCTGTATTCACAAAAAGGTAGACCATTTTGGATATTATATTACATGTTTTGTTTTTTCACCATTTAAAATGTTTTCAGAGCTGGTCTGATTGGTAAATAATAAACAAAAAATCGGATGTTTTTTTTGTTACTCCGTATGGAAAACAACCCACACAGAGATGTACCCACCCCAGGGAGGGTTACCAAGGTCCTTGAAGTGGGTGGTTACAGACACCAAGTCGGTTTCAATCTTCAGGTTCATCTCCCCGCTCAGGTTGGCCTCCATCACCTACGTAGCACAAGACTCTTTGTACTTAAAGCTGTTTACCAATTCTACACAGCTCCATGGTTTGTGACTATAGGTGAGTGTTCAGATTACATATACCAGTAACTTTCCAACAACGATCTGAGTTTCATGTAAAAAGCCTCTTACCAAAAAGTTAGAGAGGTTCTTCATTCGATCCACAACATTTTTCATAGTCTTCAGGGGGGGCAAATATATGCTCACCTGCCAAGAATTTGGGTACATATTCTTAGGCCTCATTATAACAGAATAAACAACGACACAACTGACGAGCTAATCTGGCATAACTTCAGACACCCGGATGCCAGTCTAGTTCTGCTTTACAATTGGCTAAGGCAGAAAGAGACCGGGACCCAGGCTAGAGTTACCAGTACTCACATCAAAGTCTGGCACGCTGGGCTCTTTGAAGTCATGCCAAAGCCTTCTGGGTATTACGTCCACCGGGATGTCATGGGTGACCACTCGACTGACGCTGGAAAGTGTCGGCTAAAGCAGTGGAAAAAGGTGGCAGTTAGAAAGATTTGAAGAAGTCACTTGAAATCAAGCTTAACCGTTTGGCTGTTCCATCCAGCTAGAGGAGGGGTTGCCTCAATAAAGGCTGGTTCTACTCGGGATTTGTTTCTCACTCGGAGAGTTAATCTCGGACACAAAAGGCATGGCTTGTGGGGGAAACGTTACACTGACTTGTGTCTATATTTGACTGACAGAAGTGTGAGATTTTCCCCTGGAGGAAGACCCATTGTATCTGGTTATTGTAGCTCTTACCAGTTCTGCTGCAAAGGTCAGACAGGGACAGTGTTTCTTGGTCAGCTTGATCTTCACACACTTGGCGTTCTGAGCCGTTCTCAAAGCCCTGGACAAGTTCTCGGGGGTCACCTCTAGGCAAATCTCATTAGCTTCAGGGGCAACACCTTCTAGCTGATACTCATCAAAGAAGTTGGCCTGATCAAGAATGCAAATAGAGATTGTCAGAAAGTCAGAAGACCAT
Organism: Novumbra hubbsi; assembly: GCA_016801125.1. Lineage (NCBI taxonomy): Eukaryota > Metazoa > Chordata > Actinopteri > Esociformes > Umbridae > Novumbra > Novumbra hubbsi. Next base: position 6,782 of record JACXGK010007472.1, on the reverse strand, counting down.
TTTACTCTGCCAACAAAAAGCAACCAATGACAATGCAGGACTGACTTCCGTCACTCGGGTTATTTACAATAGTTGAGCTTGGCTTTGAAGGTACCAAGTTTCTGTTCTTGTCCGTTTGCATGCCAAATATTTTTTTTACGAGATTACAGTGCCTGACTAATTCATAATACATAGACATTTATGTAACTGTTAAATGACCTACATAATTGTGTGAGCTATTAAAGCACAAATGATTGATATAAATATAAATGTATTGCTTGGGCATGTACCTGAGGTAATTCACACCACATGCTGACTCCACCGCTGGCTATTTTACCAGACAATACAAAATACAGGTTGTCTTGGGTTAAACGCAGGATACATATCTTTGTTAGTTTAGAGATGGTATTGACCACACCTGACGGGGAGGAATGAGAGGTGATGCTTACGGGTTTCAGGTTGGACAACATAACGTTCATGAAGAGTGTTCTCTGGTTCTCAGGTGAAGCATAGAAGTTGCCCCGTTTACCTTTTGGCCGGTCCACGATTCAAATGACAAATCCATGACTAGTCTTTTCAAGCCAAAGTCGAATGACAGTAGAAGACAGTTAAGTCTTCTTTGAATTGCAAACAGGCAACGTCTATGCTTCCTCAGTACGCATGAAAGCACCCGTAACCCAAACTAATTCAGGGACTGTTGTTCAGTTGAAGATAGCCTAGACCACAGGTGTCAAACCGGATCCACGGAGGGCCGAGTGTCTGCAGGTTTTCGCTGTCACCTTGTACTTGATTGATTAATTAGGTCACTAATTGGTTAGGTCTACCCTCACCTGGTTGTTTAGGTCTGAACTGGGAACCAATTTACAGGAAAAAACAAAAACCTGCAGACACACGGCCCTCCGAGGAACCGGTTTG
>JACXGK010007471.1:10406-25316 GCA_016801125.1 Novumbra hubbsi | reverse complement strand
GGGGGGGGGGGGGGGGGGGGGGGGGGGGTTGCTACGGGGGAGCTCCTAATGAATGATTCTGATGTACGACCGGTGCTGCTCAAAGCACATGTAACACGTGCACTAAAAAGTCCATGACAGCCTCCAGGCTCCGTGTGAGACTCCTAACAAATCCACTGGAAAAGAATGTTTGTCACTGAACGTTTGGTCAATAGTTTGGGTTTTTGGAGAGCCGGTTGATTTTCCGCGATTTGCGTAAATGTCCAAAAACGAGCTGCGCAGTGAGCATTGTTTTTATGAATGTGTAGCGTGGGTGGGGGGGGGGGACATTTATAGCAAAAGGGAGCATGCTAACATTCTATCGGTGGTCTACTGAAACTTGGGTCTACATGTCCGCCCTGGCCTCCACTCTCGACCATGAAGCACAAGCCTTTTGTAAGTATATCTAGAGGCTAAGTCAATCAGTCATTCAAAAACAAAAAAAAACATTAATACATTTTTGGGTTGTTGTTTGTGAATGTTATTTGTGGGCCAATGAGGTGAAAATACTATGAGGAAAACTGTATTGATGTTGCTGACAAATAACACCTGAGTTGCAATCGGTATATTGTTGCATTCCGGAACGTTAAGAAATATCAAACATGCTCTCTTGCCGACATGCATAATTGATAGCTACTTCAGCTCTATTCCTTGAATTTCTATGGGTAAAGTTCACAAGGGATTTGCATCTGAAGTTAACCTTGGACTTCTGACGATAGAGTCCAACAACAACCTCCAAGGTGCAGGACCTTTCCTCCAAGGTGTCTGGGTTTGATCTACAGCTGGTTGTGGAGTCAGACAGCCCGGAGATCATCTAGAGGGAACCGATGGGCTGTTCCCCTCTGCAGCTAGGACCCAGCCCCCCCACACACCCCACCCCCCACCCCCCCACCACCACACACACCGCGTTGCCCTTGTTGTGCTGGGGCCTTTGGAGATAAATTATGGATGCAACGTAGGAGCTGTAAAATTTGTTGTATCTTCTATTATCTCCATGTTAAAGGCCACAAAAGCTCTTCAGTGAAGTCAGCCATTAAGAAATGACAGGTATTGCTATCAGGCTGTTTTTTTATAGCCTATTACCTGCAATGACAGCAGCAGCAGCCACACCACTGTACAGCCTATCACATTATTTGCAGCTAAAGTCAGCTACTGTGTCATTTCGCCTCATTTTCTTGACAGTGCTATCATAAATCCACTGGGCTGCGGGGGGAACTGTCGACTGCCTCCATTATCTTCATAGCCTGAATGAATCCTGAAATGTATGTAACAGGCAATGACTGCTATGGATCAGGGGCCAGGGCTACTCTCTCTCTCTCCCTCAGTCGTTCTCCCTCTATGCCTCTCCCCCCGTCCTCCCATCTCTCTTCTTTGCCTCCTTTCTTTCCTTTCAGTAGTTCCTCCCGCCCTCTCTCTCCCCTTCTCGCTCTCTCCCCTGGCCTTTAAAGCGGGCGGTATAGTGGAAGGTGGAAGATATAGGGGTGAGGTCCTTGGAGGCAGAACGGCTCTCATCCAATCTAGTAGAACAGGTGAACTCAGACACACAGTAGCTGTTCATGAATAATACCTCAGGACTGTTCCTTCTGTATTGCCTGAGTGGTGCATGATGGGTAAGAAATGCATACACCTCATAAACATAACAGGTCACGGGGGTTCAAGGATGGGGCTATGAAATATATTACTATTTATCACATGAAAATGAAACACCGAATAACGTACAGTATGTGACGATTCGAGTGCCAACATGACCAGAACCAGATAGGCGACAAACGCAGGAAGGTGCTGGTGTGCTGAGGGAAGTGAGACATGTTCAATAGCCTTGGTGTAGTAATGTTACAAGAGGGTTGTGTGCCCGTGTGTTCAGCTTGATAAGGGCAGTACCTGTCTGTGTAAGCGAGCGGTGGGCCCAGGGGCTTTTCCGGAGCCAGGAACTTCAGCGGCGTCAGGAGAGGAGGTCTGGTCACAGTCATTCACACCATGGAACTACACTTAAATGCTCCGACCATTATGGCGCGAGAAGCCGGGACAACTGCCATGTAACGCAAATGTAAGGACAATCACAGCGTGCGATGCCATGACAACTGCCGTGCACCACTAATGTAAAGATGATCACAGCGTCAGATTCCATGACAACGGCTATGTTCGTAACCCTCTTCAGTACTGTGCAAGAGCCTTCCACAGACATTCACGCAGAGTCATTTACTCGTTGTGTTATTAACCGGTAAGTTGACTGAGAACACATTCCTACAAATCCACAAACCCAGGGAACAGTAGTCGGGGGAATGTGGGAATGCACACACTAATTGGGATCTGGAGATGACAAGGTTAGCCGTGTTAGTTAGCACGGAGAGTCAGGACATCTGTTTAGTGTCCCATCTGAAAGACAACTCCCTGCACAGTGCACCCTCCCCTTCACTGTCCTGGGGTACTGGGCTTTGATACCTAAACCATCCAATCCCATCCTGGACTGAATGATTGGCTTTAGAGACCAGCCAACGGCGGGATATGACGTGATCTGACGCTGGCAATGGAGCGATGGCGTTTGTGTGAACATGTTAGATTAAACCCATGTTGTTTTTTTGGGTGCATGATCATTTGAAGGGAAAGAAGCAGACACCAGGCCACGCATCTGAAATGAAACACCCAACTACCTCATTAGAATCGGAGTGCAAAGGGTTGGGAAAGTGCTTCAACGAAAACTCTCCTCAGTTTTATTGCGTCTGTTCCCAGTCCCATTCACTGGCCTGGTTCTCCCCTTTGTGGGGAAGTGTTGAGCCTCAACTATTTAAGCTCACCTCCAACCTACAGAGTGCTTTGTTCCTACTCCTCTGTGGACTCGTAATGAGCCAACCACCACAAAACCACAACGAAATTAATGAGTCATTATGAGACAGGACCAGGATCGCTCTAAAACCCCCGCCCTCCCCCCTGAATACTTAATCCTTATGCCCCCCACCCCCCGCCCCATGGGCTCATGCAGAAAGGCTCAAACACCTCCCTAGCAATTAGAGACTATTACAGGACTCCCTGCTTGCAGGCCTAAGAAACAAGACCTTCACAGCTCAAGAGTGTGTGCTGGGGAGAATAGGAGGGTTGAATGAGGAGCCTAAAGGTGCTCCTTTACAAACCGGCCGCGTCCATTATATCAGGGACTGAGACCCCCAGGGCCAGCGTGCAGTCCTGAAAGACTCGGGGACTTCAATTTAAAATGGTGGGGGTAGCTTGTGGGAAAGGTTTTTTTTTTATCCTCGACTGTAGTGTCAAATTATATCATCACTAGTTGTTGATAAAGTACGGAAGCACGAGTTAATGTGGTAAAGGGTGTGTGAAAGGGGCTTTATCTAAGTCAAGGTAAACTGCATTTACATTCCAGAGACCTACATCTGTAAGTCATATTTGGGAGACCAGTAAGGTTTTGTATTTCTTTCATTGCTTGTGGCTACGGCTATCTATTGTCAGAGTTGTTTTAACAAAATGAAGCAAACAGCAGACAGCCATCTAAACATGAAAATTCATGTAGCTATTGATTTCTCCGAGAATTTCGTGTCTCTCTTCAAAACGGTTGAGGAATACGGGTTGCAATGTCCCCGGGCAATACCTCCTACTTCATAGGTCTGAGAGACTCAGAGCAGAAAATATATTTTACATTGCCAGCATTTTACTTCAGCGTTTTTTTAGATAGGAAAGTATCGCCGTCTCATTCACATCAGTCCCGTTCATTGGCTTTTGAAGCTCCAGTACATTTAAAAAAAAATCCCTCTGAGAGAGACAGAGAATGGGTGAGATCACATGGGTTTGAAGAGGTTTAGAATGGCAAATCCTGCTGAAACTGTCATTTCCACTCGGAGAGACGTCAATTTGGTGCGTGAAACAAGGCCCCGGGAGAGCCTGGTTAGCCTGGGAGCTTCCTGACAAGAGCAAAGGGCCCAGGGATCAGCTGATACTCACCTGGATAAGGAAAGGTATTTCACAAAGCATGTCAGAGGGAAGTGGAGCTGGAGAAACAGAGAGAGAAACAGAGTCGGAGAGACAGCTTGAAGAAGCAAAAGAAAGAGTTACAGTGTCATATTTAGCAATTTAGTAACATTCATTATATTCTCTGGAGACCACAAGACTTTCAACAGGCTCCTTCCGCTCTCCAATCAAATAACTCGTTACTATAATAGAGGCTCTGTGACGACTCATTTCACGGTTAGAAAAAAGTATTTCATCCAGGAAATGTCTACGGCAGTGGTTTTCATCCGGTGTAATGCAGTAGACTTGTGTATCTTGAGGAATTCTCAGGTGTCTCGCAAAACTTTTCGTAATCGCAATAAAAACGACCTGTCTTAATATACACAAGAAGCGGCATTGCTCAGATAATGCATTGCGTTACACGTGTAGATGTCTCAGCAGCTATAACGGCAGAGACAATGTCGCCGAGCCTTCTTTCATTTTAAAGAAGACTGGTTCCCCAAAAGGTTCCCCATGCTGTTGACCCATCTGAGTCACTTGAGATGCGCAGATCAGAGTCAAATTCATTTGTATCATATTTCGCTTATGAGACTGCTTACCACAGGCAAGTCTGTTTAGTTTGGTCTATAACACAGTCTCAGAAACCCCAGGTTTCCTCAAGCTCAAACCGTTTGAAAAGTCTTTATTTAAATTTTAAGTGTTTAGATTCACATCCTCTTAAACAGACTCCCGTCACATGATCATCCATCTGAAACGTATTTTCTTCGGAAAACGTCCCCTTTGCAAACCAGCCAATAGATGATCAGAGAAATCAGTGAATCTATATTCTCCAACAACCTGAAACTCATTTTGATTGGTGATGCGTCTGGAAAAGTGTGGGTCACTTTTAGACAAGATAACCTTTTTAGAACATTGGGTTTTTCAGAAAAGCATGACAATGTCAGTGGGAGTGTTCATCTGACAAAATTGTAACTTTGAAGGAGCAACCAAAGATTATTCCTCATGAGTAAGAAAATAAGGTAAACTATTTGTTTTTTTCTCTCAAAATAAAACATTTTCAGGCTATTTGAATATGTCTGTCTCACAAAAGATTTTGCTCTGTGTATCAGAAGAGACTGAGGTAATTACCAGTAAAAACATTATTAGTGATTCGGTGTTATGGGTCAATTTACAACCTATCACGATGTGGCACAGATCAAGCCAGTTTGGGAAACCCAAGTTGACTCTCTTCACGTATTCCACATCCCCTTGAAAAATACCAGAAAAAGACGAGGACAACGACTCCATCTGGGAAGGAACGTCATTGCTTATAAGTATGGTTGATGGGCCGACATTAAAACACTGACACAAACGAATAAAAGATCAAAATTATTGGCGGGGCCATTTCTTGGTGAACATGTTGAGAACTGTAAAACGGTGTTAACTGTTATCAGCGATGTTAACTCTAATATATGGGCTGTGCTTGTTGATTCTGGAAGCCCGATGGCTGATAATTACCAGGTCGTTCCGTTATTGTTGCTCTGACACTTATACACATTCACACATACAGATGGTACGCTTTATATTAGCCACAACAAAACACACACAGTTTGGGCTTTACTCGCTACGGACACAAACCAAGCTAGTCATATATAACTGGATTGCTATTTTTTTATGCTGAAAAAAAAGAACATATCATAAATGATGAGATTGATGTTGAATAGGTGAATAATGGTAGAAAACATGTGTCTGACTATTCTAGAAAATTTATTAATTCACTTGGCTGAAAAGGATGGGTCAAAAATGGGACCTGAACTGAAATCCAATGTTGTGAACCAACTCATATTCACAAGGTGTTGTCTTGGGGTCAGCAACAGGGTTCTGCTTGTTAGCAAGCTTCATGAATTTGTGATATTTCAGCTCACCAAGGATTTGGTCGACAAACAGTCAATCTGTACCCAGTGTCCTATTGATAATGACTCTTTGAAGGAGCCCTGAATGAAATCCACTGGGCAAGTCATGAAACATAAAGATTCAATGTGGTAAAATACAATGGGCTGTAAAATATTTATGTGTGTGGTAAAATTGTGCTGGTGGTAATATTTTAAATTGCTGCTGTCTATAAAAGAGGCATATCTGTATTTATTTACAAGCAAGGATGGTATATGGGGTCTTGGTTCTGAGGTCCTGTTTATGAATATCGACTCAGGCTCCTAGGTAAGTGCCTATTAATCTGAGGAAGATCTTTGTGAAGTTCCCCCTGAGGACATAACTTTAGATCTAACGGCCTCATTTTTTTACTTGACTTTTAAACATTTAGATGGGCCTTGACTGACTTGTAGTTGTAACAGCTTCTAAGTTAAAGGGGCACATTTTGAGTGTGTCAAACAGGATAAATAATTGCACAGAATGAGTCTAAAGATGGAACTTTGGCCTTGAGTTCATCAAAACAACCAAAAAAGGATAAATATAAGATCTCCAATGTTCCATATCCTTACAGACCCCCACACACACACCTCTCCTGATTCCTTCTGCTTAATGTATTCCAATCTTTCCAAATAAGTGCCTAGTCTACCAGTGTGTCTTCTCTCCCGGCTCCATCTCTTCCGAGAGGAGATAAAGAAAGGCATAACGCATTTAAAGCCAGTGGCGTGACCTCATATTTAATGAGCAGGGCCGTGACTTATCGTATGATGAGATGTCCCGGTGGCTTCACAACCCCCGGGCAGGGCAAGATGCACAGCCAAAGGATCCTACAGGCACAGTGACTCACCCTCATTGCTTCTATTGTCTGTGTCTTTGATGCATTTATTTCTGTATTTGGGTCGGGGTTCTGAGGTTCAGATCGTGAGGGTGATTGCATTAGTAATGTTGCCCCAGTTGGCTGACCTGGCGATGATGGACGCAGAGGTCCATATCCTTGGGCTATGATCACACTGGAACTGGGATTAGGAGTGCTGATGTCTTTCCCGTGAGGGTTCAAAGGGCTACATCAAAGTGTTTCACACTGGACCCTGCCCCCGGCTTTATACATAATTACCGTTGAGTGTTGTTAAGGTTTCAGCTGCAAAGATTGTTTGCTTTCTGCCTCTTGTCGAAGTGCAGTCATAAATGTAGCTTCTAGCTGATGTCACTGTGGACTAATAAATGCGATATGGCTGCCAAGCCTCATTGATCGAACTATGCAATTTCATGGAAATATTTTCTTACTGAGGTAATGATTGAGAAACCTCCTCTTTGACACGGTTTCTCCCAAAGTCTACAGACCCTTCTTCGTCAAAGCTAAATCATCTGACCCAGACCCTGTACAGTAGGCATGTAGCTCACCAGCCTCTGTAGTAGAGACATGCAGCTCTCACCGTCTGCTCACGGTGGCTAGCTGACACTAGGTATCAATTGACACGGGCCTTGTCCAGGAGATGAGGAGCTAGGAGACTTCATTGAAAAGTCACAGCTCACTGAAAATGGCTACCGGGGACACTGGCCAACTGAAGGGGTAGGAAATGAGTGTAAAATGAATCTTATATAAATGTAGTATGTTTTGTGTTTGACTTTCATCGAAGGCTGAACAAGAAATCCCTCACGTCTTTCTGCAATGTACTGCATGATATGTATTGGGTTCCAAACCCCCCCAGCACATAGGAGTACCGGCCCTGGGCAAACAGCCAAGGGCAGAGTGTGTTCCAAACCTCCCCTGTCCGTAGGAGTACCAGCTCTAGGCGACCGGCCAGGGGGCAAGTGTGTTCAAATCCTCAGATTACAGAAGTTTGGTGCCTCAAAAAAAGTGCTCCTTTCCCGAATACCTCTCAGAGTCCTCCACATTTTAGAGTAATCATGTTGGCTGAATGATGGAAATACTATTCTATTTCAGTAATAATGCCACTGGGGGATAGAAACAAGTAGTCTCATGTAGCCTATACTGTACATAGTTGTTCTACAAATTTTCTTCATTGCACTGATTCAATGAAGGCAAACCCAGTGTAGATCCGGAACATATGTTAACAGCCTCTTTCCAGGCATCATTAAGTTATTTGTGGCATGTCAAATTAGAATAATACATGTTTAAACAGCTCAACGCTTCTCCTGAAGCCATGAAGGCAGATTTGTGGTTTTGGATTTGGCACATACAGCTCACTGTCAATTAACGTCCCCTGGTTGGTTTTCAAGTAGTAAATATTGCCACAGCTTCCTGGAACTCGAAACCTGGGTTCTGGTCCAAAAAGCTCCTGAGTGAACATTGTGGTTCGAAGATACTTGTCAACATCGCAACTCTGTGTGCGGTTCAATGTTTAGTCAGATAGATTACCTGTTTGCGAGGAGACGGCAACTTCTATCCAACATGAAGAGACAGGAAGCACGGTTACACACTAATTGAAAGTGATACGGAGATGAGTGAGAATGATGGCGACATCAATATTGATGATTATGGTTTAGCAGAGACTTAAAATACACTGAAAAATGCCTCCTGCAAAATGACTTACAATGAGGTTAACCTGTCTGACGCTATAGTTTATTTGTACCATTCTTGTACTCCAGAGAGGAATTTGTCATATTTGTGTGGGCTGGAAAGAAAATCTATTTAACATGATATTCATAGTTTCACATGGTCTCTAACAATGTGACAATATTTATTTTAAGTACCTGTCCCTAAATATTGCCTTCATCCCCACATTCCAGAATATGAAGGGTAGCTATTCACCATCATCTGTATGGTGGCTCTTAGCCGTTTGGAGCCCACACTGTTAAAAGTCCGTATTTCTAGTAACAATCTGTTAGTTGTCTTTTAGGAAGCTGAGCTGTGCTTTGCATTTTTCAAATCCATTTAGCTGTAAGACAGACTGTGATAAGACAGAACCAGAAGTTCCTTCAGAGCAGGACATATGCCAAGTCTAAAATAATCCAACCAGGTCCATTTTTCATCAGCTTTTGTTTTGTCTTTTTTTTGCTTCTCCTTTGGACTTCCCTTTGGTTCCGGCGACGGCTAGAAAACCTGAAATGACACAATTCGGTCGCACTTGTATGGCGAAGCGGCTCCCATCCAAACAGCTTTTCTACAGAGAAATCCTTGAAGACCCACACACATTTAAATCTGGCCCTGAGGGCAACAGGCTCTTATACATCACTGAGATAAAAATTATCCGGGCCAAAAGAAAAAATATATATATTGGGGGGGGCTTACCATGGCAACAAAATGGCATGTCAAACTTCTGGAATGGAATGCTGAAGAGTAAACAGTTAGAACCGTGCGAGAGCCCAGAGAAAACACGGCACATTTTCAGGCCCTGCCTCACACTTGTATGCAGTGGGAAGTGAGACAATGTGGTAATAACAGGCGAGGCGTCAGGGTGTTGAAAAGACGGTTAAACGGTCATTTGCAAGAGGGAGACGCATGACCAGACCTAGTCATGGAGGGCTTGTTAGGAATCCTGTTGCAAGAGGAACAGGGCCTTCCCCGAAACGTACCTGCAAGGCTCGCCCAGGAGCCAGATCCCGGGTCAGTTCCACAAGGGAGATAGCCGATATTCAGGTCATCCTTTACTGATCGTGTTCATGGCCTCACCAAGTCACCAGAACTTCCCAGATGCCTTGAAGTAATGTGCGACATTAAAACATCTGAAGCAATTGATGCAAAGCCATACAGACACGCCGTCAAGCGCCGTCAACTACAGCCTGGCAAAAACTGAAGCAGTAGGCGTGAGAAGACCCTTCAGGCGCCAAGGCAGGAGAGGCCCACCGCGACGTTGACCGAAGTCGAAAACAAGGATAGGATTCCGGAGACCATGTGTGCAATTGCTCATATACTTTCAGGGAAATCCAAAGCATTTACCTGTGCGCCGTAACACAGACAGAGAAGCCAGCCACCCGGTCCCCGATGCCTCGCTGTGCCTGTCGACGAACCACGAAGAAACCTCCAGGTCTGCTGCAACCCCTCGAGGGTCAAGACACAGACTTCCAACACCACTTTACGAAAAAAAAACAGACCTTGGCAAAACGTATATCCTCTTTTCATCATAAAAGCATTTTACTGGGATCTCGCCGTGCGAACATAATCAGGGAGGCAGACAAGCCATAATGAAAGGCTGTTACACTTAATATGTGGAAAATATAAACCTCTCACCAAGGGATTGATTGTTTTTAAATCATATATCTTTGTAAGAGGGTTGTAAAGTACAGCTAAGTCTTCATTACGGCACGCCATCGATACACTGCTTTAGATTTTCTGTCACCATCCCTCTTACAAAAACACACAGCTGTATTTGCTAGATGCACCAAGGCCAAGAGATGTATTGGATGTATCGTGCCTCTTCTGACATCCAAACCGTCATAGAGTTACTGTCACTACAACCGGTCATCTCAACACATACTGAGTAAGTAATTATATCAAAAATTGTGTGGATTTAGAAAATAGTTAAAACCTAATGTATGTGTAGTCAATACAACTAAACATGTCTTTAGCATTGCATGTAGAAGTACAAAGACTTTAAGGGCTTAATACTTATTTCTTAGTACTTCTTTCTGTCCAATATATGTCTCATGAGAACTGAAGTAGGTTCTTAAAACAGATAATGAAAGGTTATGTATTGAAATTACCTACATTAATATGTTAAAATATTTTTTATTCTACTATTTAGTATCATCTATAGTATTCTAATGCAAATGTAAGATCTCACATTGATCATTTGGGGTATTAACAATGAGGCCCTTTATCTACGAGTCAGGATTTAACCTGTGAATACCAAGTCAAAAGTAGTTCTTCCTGCATTTGAGTCCAATAAAGAGAAAGTTATAGGTAGTTTTTAATGTATATTTGTGCCCAGCAGTGAGGAAGTTCGAGGTAGTTTTGAAAGCAAATGCTAACTAGCATTAACACAGTTGCATGGAGTCTCAAAAAACGTGCAATCATTGCTCAATGGCTGGTTACCAATTGCACATATTATATTATCAGATAGGAACTTCTTAAAAACTCAAGCGACGAAATACAAATGGCATCTAGTGATTTCCCTCTTACCGGAGGAAAATATTATGGGTCCCATTGCCAAAAGTCCTAAACGACCCCGTCAAAGACAACACAAACTATACTATTTTGGTGCTAACTTTAGCATAGGTACTGAACTGGCATACTCACTTTCATTAGAGGGGTACCGGCCCAGCCTCCAACCCGGGTTGATATGAACGGGCCCCTCCTGTGTGTCAGAGAGCAAATGGTCGCAGTCAGAGTGCTCCAGTAAGATAATACAAGTCAGCACCCAGAACCACGACACAGTCCCCGTCACCTCGCCATAACTCAGCCCTCATCTGCATCTCTCCCCCTCCCGCTCTCTCCCTCTCCCCGAGTCACGGCCTTTCCGTCCCCTCTAAGTACTCCAATAAATTCTAATGTAATGCTCTTAAATGAGATCACTTACATGTGTCATTCTTCTTCCGTTATATTTATAATCTGACACTTTGGCCTTCATTAACAAATGGCACTCAAGGCAGGAACGGGCGATTTCTCATCGCTGATATGGGCGGCGAGGCCGTGGAGAGGAGGTGAGAAGGGGGGGGGCGGGGGGGGCTACAGCTCACTTAGTGACGTCAACACCGGGCTGAGTTGCTACTGGGGGCGTTAATCAAGACGAAAAAATATTGTCTCACTCTCTGAAATTCAGCTCAATTCATCTCTTCTATCAATGGGCAGTCGAATTTAGACCGCTGCGGTGTGTACCTCAGCAGGGCTTGGAAAATGGCGGACGTGGCAATAGACTGTCCACTCTTTCCCGTCCACAAACCAACATCAAGCTCCCACTTGCCTTTCTCTCTCCTTCCTCTCCCCGCCTCCCCATGCCCCTCCCACCCTAATAAGTAAAACACCCAGAGGCCACCCACTGTCCAATGTGCAACAGCAAAACAAGCCTGGTCATTTACATCTCAGATTTAATTGGCGCCCTGCACTCTGAGAGGCAGTGGGGTGCATTAGCTGTTAGCTACTCCTGTAATAAGCCGCCGTGTGCATCACTTGAGGTTAAGCTTACCTATTGTTAAATTTATAGTGCACAACTATACCATTTTGGCTCTACGGCGGCAAAGAAAAGGTCTGTTTAGCTATTAATTACCGCAACAATGGGAAGATGCACACAGCGAGGGTAACCCCATTTTTATTTCCTTTATTAAATATTTTAAAACAGCTTCATTATAATAATGTATTTTGATTAACGATGTTTACCGCAGTGCCGTAGTGTAAATTGCTTATCCATAAATTAAACTAATAAAAGTTAGTTGATGAATTATTGCCCAAATAAAATGTTACAATCTAATTCATTTTGCAGTAAGTCCCATCCACATAAAATATACATATTCAAAGGAAAATAAACACAGAAATTAATTAATTTGTTTCCTAAAACACCTGCCCATGGAACGTAACAGGAACACTCTATATATTTTGCAATATTTTCAATATTATGCCAGATCCTAGCTTGTTTTATTTTTAAGTCATGTATCACTTCATCGTTGTAAAGCATGTTGAAGTGTTTAGTTTGAAATAAATACTAGTGATTTAAACTCTTAATATGTAACATCATTTTACAATAAAAAATACACAGGGTAAAATGTTATTTTATTCGGCTTGTTCACCTGTTAAATAACTCTGTTTTATGTACTCTACTTTTTCTAAGTCAAAATAATACAGATTGCAGTGTTGCATATTCCTTAATACAAACAATATCCAGGCAAATGAACAGAACACTTTTTTAACGACAATGGCCCCTTGTAAATTAAACCTGATTTATTTTCTTAATGAATGTTAACAAGCATTAGGTCAACGTCCAACCTACAAAAATCTTAGTCATATCAAAAATATTAAAAATAGTTTTGGTCTTGATGGGAGAAGTACTAACATGGCAGGACCATGTTTTAGATCAACACAATGGGTCACAGGCAGCCTTATTGGAAGGGCATCTGACCAGTAATATCAAGCCTGGAATGTTTAAAATATTTGGTTTTCATCATCTCTGGAAATGTGTATTTTACAAAATATCCAAATCAAAAATTGTCTGCAAGTTTATTAATTTAATAAAGCATTTTGTTTCATCTAAATCTCTTCACATTTACATTACTGACAATTATATTTTCCAGCAATGACAAAAAAAACATTTAGTCATTAGTATGTTAAATGTCAACAGGCCAATTGACAGAAGCACTTAAATAAACTGAAATAGACCTACAGTAAAACCAACCTGCTGTTTTACTGGGGGAATATAAAGTCCCATCACATGTTACAACAATTGGTTTATATTCTAAATAATCAAACTCTGCACATTCGGTAACATTCACACCGTATGTGACGACAGCGCAGATTATTATTTGCAATAAGACAGCAGTTGTATGAACACCAGCGGCAGCCGTTATTAGTATTAGATGAACAAAGTACATTATATCAGAGCTCCTCAGTGTTAAACTTTGATATGTACCCATTCATGCTAATTTTGTATGGTTCTTTACTAGCTAGCATCTAACAAAGCAAAAGACTGTTTACCCTCTAGGTAAATGTGCTATCTTATAGGGCAAGTCTAACATTTGAACATCTCTGTATTTCATCTAAATCAGTGACAACAAAATAGCCTCTAGCATGATTTCTTTTTTCTTTCAAAAACTTAACTATGACATCTGGCACAGCTTCAGAGCACCATGACAACAGCAGACTCTCCGGCAGAAAACAACTGTGTATGGAAGAAAAAGAGGAAACACAGCTACTGGGGAGAGTAAGATGTAAAGAGATCAGTAATTACCATTATTTAAACAAGTCCCAATAACGGGTAGATTACACATTGTCAAGCCAAGTGTCCCTGAAATGTTTCTGCCGCAAATCCTTTTGTAGTCCGGTGTCTGAGAGCCATTGTGCGTAGCCTTCTACATTTAATGCTGCGTCCTCACATCGTGCAGTCATTTCAACCGGTTGTCTGTCAAGGCAATACCCATCCGTGCCGGGGCACAGGTACTGGCTGCCACCGTGTCAGGCTGTGGACCAGTGTTTCACCATGGGATGATTTAGTTTAGCCTGACCGGTACAAAGGAGTCGCTACATGAGACAGCGTCTTTCCCATGAGGCTACAGTACAGGCTGCCATGTGTGTCATTCGGCCAGCGGGCTGTAGCACGACGGCTACCATCAAATGTGTACTGTAAACGGCAACGAAATGGATGATCAAAGCGGACCCTTTTATTTTTGGTGTAATCCGAGGGGAGATATTATTCCGGGTGACAAGAGTTAATGTCGCGACCCTCCGTCGCAGCTCAGTGAACGGACCGCCCGTGCCCTCAGACGTCACATTCAGATAGGCCACGGTCACAAGGTCGCCCCTCATCAGTGGCCCACACCACATGAAGACTGGGAGAGGTAGACCGGGGTGGGAGGTGGGCGAAGGGTGGAGTGGGGGGGAGGGCGAGGGATGGAGAGAGGATGAGAAAAAAACACAAAGAAAATAGCAAGAGTGAGACAGGGGCAAATGAAAGAGAGAGTGAGCGGGGGGGTAGTGTTCTAAAGCTATGACATCTGAGATACAGTGATAGGTAACACTCCGAACATTTCCTTATGTAAGTCAGAGATTACACACATAATAATCAATCAATTTGATCAATTATTGCATTTTTTTGTGCTTTTTGTCGGGCGAGGATCAAACACCACTCTGGGTCATCAGTTTTAGTGTGTCTCTTTTGTTATTTTAAAGATGGATCGAGAACGAAGGGAAAGAGTGAAAAAAGTCAACGTTGCCTGATGTCACTGAGACAGCTAAGCATAGTAATTACTGTCACACTGAACACAATAGCAGAGTACTTACTGAAGACACTGTCAGTTCAGCTTTCAGGCCCACAACTTACGAAGAAGCACATAACTTTATCTTTGAGAGAGGGAGCGGGTGGGTGATGTCGTGTGCGTGCGTGTGTGTGTGCCGGGGGAGATGAGGGGGTTGTAGGATCTTGTTCT
>JACXGK010007471.1:0-10306 GCA_016801125.1 Novumbra hubbsi | reverse complement strand
AACACGGGCCGACGTCACCCCACGCCGAGGCGCGGGCACGAGGCCCGGCGTTCACCAGCGCAGTGCAGCACAGAGCCACGAAAGGCAGGGCAGAGGAGCGCTGCTGCTAGCAGGAGGAGAGGAGGGAGGCGCGGGGAGCCTCGCGGAGGCGAGGTAGCAGACGTGGGGTCCGGAGCTCGTGATAAACAGAGTGACCTCCAGTCAGACCCCGGGGGGGGAGTGCGGAGGGTGGAAGCCTACCCTTACGGTTTCCTTTAGGGAGAGCGTCTGCGCCAAATAGCACAGGAGAATCCAGGGCATTAATATCCGCACACTAACCCCCTGACAATAGCCCATTATGTATGGACGCCTCTGTACATTACACACCATGAACTAGAAACAAACGATCCCCTCTTCTACCCCTCAGCATTTGAAACACGGCCAACAAAAGGCGGTGAGAGCCCATTTTATTGTATTGTCTCACAGACACAAACGCGGTACGCTTCAGCATCTAAGACGTCTTGCACAAATCCGTTACCTGGTGACCTCAGCTCTGCCACAGACGACCGTTGGCCTTCACTTGCCTCAGTATTCCAATTTTGTTTTCTGGCTTCACTCCACGGGGATCGCCACCTTTACAATCTGCACTGTTCCCGGGCCTGCCACGTTGAACCGTGCCTCGAAACGAGAGAGGGCAGCTCCTGAGTCGACAACCCAAACATAGGCGATGGGGGAAAAAAATATCACAAGCCCACCCCCGGCTGGGAGAGGATGTCCGCACAGTATTATGATGTTTCTAAATGGGAAGCGTGTCTGGCGACACAAGTCGCTGTCCGGATATTGATTGCTCCTGTGGCTACAACACTAACAGTAGCTGAGAGCCATTGAACTTTAAAGCAAATAGTCCTTCTCCCCCGCTCAGCATCCTCACAGCAGATCGATACATCAGAGGCCTGGTCGGACTAGCCTGGTAATTCCTCTATCTGCACTAATGGCTTTTCACCCAGGTACTGGGAGGAAGCTGAGCAGCAGTTCTGAGAGATACGCACAGAAACATACACCCACACACACATGCACAGAAAACCAAAGAAACACATTACCAGGTACACATGCGATATACTACAAATAGAGAGAACACCATTTAGACTCAAAGGACTTAACAATCACTCTACGATTCAACAACACAGTCGGAAATATTGTAGCTATGTAGCGTGACTCTAGGCTGAGATATTTAAAATATGATAGAAAAACCTCAAAAGGTGAAATGTAACGACTTACAACTGCTTCGCAGGGGGGCAGAATATCAAACATTATCGAAAAAGTTGCATTAAAACGGCTCAGTAATTCGCTTCTCAGTGACACCCATTCGTTTGTCGTGGGACCATTCCTCCATAACCGTCCATTTAGTGTACGGAGGTAAGCGGGGCCTAGCCGGCAGCCATTAGCCCGGTATTAGACACTGACCCTGATGCTGCTCACACCATTACTCCGCCGCTCCCTACAAGACGGTCCTGAGAGTGACTGTGAGAAGATGAGGGTTCAGCATGGCTGGGCAGAGCTCAAGTGTGAACGCGGGAACGCCCCCCTGACCCATTCTGACACCCCCAGAGGGGCACACCCCGCATTCACCACGGCCGTGTCGTGCACACCCCTGACACGGGACTCCTCGTCTAGCTTTGTAGACACTCCGGAATCAGGAAGAGAAGACCAGATTTTTACGTCCGTGTCTTCCGTCTCAATTTCCTTATTTCACATGCAAAGCCGCAGGGCTTGCCATTACATCAGCGGCAATTTTTTTTTGTCCTGGCACGCGAGAGCGCCAGTTTTTTTAAGAGCATTTGGACATAAGTTAGCTTTTCTGCAGCCTTTTGCTGGAACCACCGAGCAGTGCTAACAGAAACTCAGCCACACTTCTTTTTCCCTGACAAGCATTCTGGGTGTTAGCCAATCATTGTGTGAGGATATATTTGGAATTACCGTTCCCGGGCCAGGCAGAGACAGCCTGAGACTGTGCAATGTTTCTCCATCCTCCCAGTGTTTTCCCTTTAAGAGTGTTACTGCAAAACAGGCAACTGGAAAATGCCAAGGTTCGAAGCAATGTGCAAAAAGAGTGCAGTTTTCCCAGCGGAAATCATCTGATCCCCGTGCCCGAGTCTGCTTCAGCTGTAAGCCAGATCGCAACAGAAGGGGCATGAGGTAGGAAGAGAGGAAGAGGAGAAAAAGAGAGAGAGAATTTCCGGTGAATGCGTTCAAGTGAAAGGGAGTTAAAAATGGCTGATGTTGGAAGTCGGAGGGAGAGCTTGGCTGAGTTGGGAAGAAGTGTGGCTCAGGCTGAGGCCAGAACATGGAATGTCGTGGAGTCCTCCAACGCGACATCACAGCCAGCTCCGAATCCCCTCTGATTGGGCCAGGCTACTGTGTACCGCTGGATCGGGAAATGCTGACCACGGGAGACGGGTGTTTTGGCCAGGACTCAGAAGAAGCCCCTCTCCTCGCTGGCGCCGTTCTCACTAAAGGCTCAGGGAGGTGTGACCGACACTGCGGCAAACTCATTTGTTAGTCGCACAGGCCTTCAAATCAACAAACACACATGAATTATGTACTTGTTGGCGGTTCCTGTGGACACACGCAGTTACTGAGCGAAACGGGCCCGATTGAGTGACGAGGCATTGCCGAAAATTATAAGTGTATTAAAAATTCAGTTTGACCGCGCGAGGTTCATCCAAGGCTTCTTAACGACTTCCCTGTTTAATGTGCGGAGGTGGGCGGGGCCTAGCCGGCAGCCATTAGCCCGGTATTAGACACTGACCCTGACGCTGCTCACACCATTACTCCGCCGCTCCCTACAAGACGGTCCTGAGAGTGACTGTGAGAAGATGAGGGTTCAGCATGGCTGGGCAGAGCTCAAGTGTGAACGCGGGAACGCCCCCCTGACCCATTCTGACACCCCCAGAGGGGCACACCCCGCATTCACCACGGCCGTGTCGCGCACACCGTTGACAATGGACCAGTGGATATGAGTAACCCTCCACAGCTCATATAATCTCAAACACGATGGCAACACGGAGGCACTGGAGCGGCCCAACAATGGCATGAACTGCACCATCGCTTCTACCTATTCGTCCTTTGCAAGAGTAAAGCTCTTTTTACAGCCATCTGAACACTACGTTCAAAATAACTCTCACATTGTACATTTTGATATTGTCCTATTTGTGTTATATATTTTAGAAAAGGTAATACAAAAAAAGTTTATGGAACATTGGCCTGTTTGGATGGGCTGTTTTGAAAATAATGAACCAATTACTTTTCAGTAGACTAAGGGGTTGGGCCTATAAGGGGTTGGGCCTAAACGATCGTGTCAGCCAGTCAGCCATGTCTTTATGTTTTCTATCACTCACAAAATCACACAAAGTGTTGCCAGGGCCAAAGGAGGGAAGTCAATTATAAAATAAATATATTATTAAGATAATTAGGTTACATTAAAATAAGTTAACATTGATATATAAAAAATCCAATTAAAATTAATTAATTCAGATAAGAGACAAATTTATTTGAACATGTACCTATTATAGTCAATTCAGTAACAAATATCTTTGCTCTGGAGTTCCAGTTTAGTATGTAAAAAGAGTAAGCTGAAAAGCTGCTGTGCATTGTCTAATTCATAGTCAATATTTGCTTTTCATTTATCTTCACGCCATACCAACCACTGAATATTGAGGCGGCTACGGTCTATTTAACTACTCAGTTGCTCGAATGACATCTGAGAACCAAAAACTTGTGGTTAGGCTGATGACCTGGAAGCCTGCTTGCAACGTTGCAACCTACGAGTGATCAGAATTACAGAGAAATTGGAAGGCAGGAACCTGGTGGGATTCATGGCTAATCTTTTCACTGAAGTGTTTGGTTCTACCCTCGTTCTTCATCGGCCAAATCTGGATAATGCTCATCGCATCGGCCCGCCCCAATGTATGAAAAAGCCCAGAACTGGTTCAATCTCCACTTTCGAGTTGCTTTTGGCACAATGTGACCCACTCGTCTGTTGGAAGGACTAGTCCACTGTGGTTTTCTTTTTTCCCCCCACCTGACCATAGTCCTCTGGCTCTCGGCCCTGGCCCTTGACTTGTCGGAAACAAACTTGTGCTTCTCCCTGTTAGAAATTTTACTCTCTTCTATCTGATGCAGCCCTCTGTGACCTAATTTCCGCTTCTATTGATAATGTTCTTATTTCAGATCAGTTGGAATCAACTTCACACTCTCCCTGATGGGAATCTCTTAAGACCTACAAGGCATAATTATTTCCTACACCTCTCAAGTGAACAAAGCTTGAAAGGCCAAGTTAGAGGAACTTCCTGAAACCATCCAGAAACGACATCATCAATTTGCCCTGATGCCATCTCCAGAGCTTCATAAGCAACTCGTTTACATCTTGTCTACACTGAAGATCCTGAGCATGATGAGCATGGTGACAGGGCAGGTCGGCCGCTGGCACAACAATTTAAACAAAGGGCTGCTTCTCGTCTAATTAAGCAAATTAATTATCCTTGTGGTTTTATTCAGAATTTTTTTTTGCTCGTGGGTCAATTTCTTGTATACGTCTCCCCAGGCCAGTGTCTGTACCAATGACATGTGTTTGCTCTAGAATGTGGAACCAGGCAGGGTTGTCCTCACTCTTCTTAGTTATTTGGCCTTGCTACAGAGCCCATTTCAATAGCTTCCTCTTGGGCGTCATGGGAGGAGATTGAACACTGATTGTTGTTATTTGTTGATGATTTGTTTCTCTGTGTCAATAACCCTGCAACCTGACGGTTTAGGAAGAGTGAGTGCTTCCCAATCAATCCGTCAGCACTTAAGCCGACTTATTTGCCTGTTCAAATTAGCCGCTCTGGTTTCACATACCCTGCCCTTTTCTCTACAAACTACTACTACTTACTACTATCACTTTGTGGGAGGATTCATGTTTAATTCTTGTATCTATTTCATTCTATTCCATTGTTTTTACCAGAGTCCTTTTTTAAGACCATTTATCAATAAGGCTGTTACCCCATTTATCTGTGGAGGTAAGTTACCGAGAGTCATTCATTCTTTACTTCAGAGATGAAAAATGTAGTGGAGAGCCAGCACTACCCATTATTTAGAGTACGCCTGGTCTGCCAATTTTTAGACATCGCCATTCTGGAGTCATGCTCCAGATACCCCATCGTGCCACCTTGAGGCGCAACCCTGCTTTGCTTTTCTTTTCTTTGCTGCAGCTTCCTCTCGCTTTACAGGCAATCCACACTTAAGATCTGCTATCCATTTCGGGCATAATTTAAAATGTCTCTCTGCATCTGCTATGGGCCCTATTAATAAGAACCATGTCTTCCCCACGTCCCTAATAGACACTGGTTACTGTCTCTAGGCAAGGAAGGGTTTTACCACATTCCAAGACCTGTATGACACTGGACTATTTTCTAGTTTTCCCACTCTGGTCTCTAAATACTCTCTACCCCCCCTCTCACTTTTTCCATTACCGGCAAGTCAGGCATTTTGCCTCCTCACAGTTTTCTGGATTCCTCGCCGAACCCCCTGGCCGACCCTGAGATAGTATATTGTCTTTACAGCCTTAACAGAAGGCATTAACCTCTGAGATCTACTTGGTTATTCTGTCATTGGACAAGCACTCCACTAACAAATCTAAATCTGCCTGGGAGTGGGAGATGGGCATGGAATTCACACAGGTGATTGGCAGGGTACGCTCCACTACGTCTCGTGCTTGTCTTGGCCTTATACAATTGAAGGTTGTGCATAGGGCTCATTTCTCCAAGTCGAGGCTAGCTGAAATCTATCCAAATGTGAACGATGAATGTGATAGATGTCATGTCTCTCCATTTGACCTTAATCATGTGTTCGCTCTGTGCCCTGCCTTTAAGAACTATTGGGAATAAATTTTTCTAATTTCGTCTGAAGTGCTAAACGTTAACCTGCAACCGTGCCCCAGGATAGCTGTTTTTGGTATTCCGGAGGCCCTGTCCTCATTAGTCCCCAGCCAGGCAGACATTGTGGCTTTTACTCGCAACTAGAAATCTTTTCCTGCCCCTATTATTTCTCAAAGGCTATGTGACGTTATGTTTCTTTTGCCCTCAGAAGCTCAAGTAAAAATGTTTTTTGTCCTTTTATTAAACATTTTTATGTTTGCATAGGCTCCCTTCAGAAGTTGCGCTTTATTTTTTTCAAATCATATTTAGCATTATTATCATTACATATTCTTTTTTTTACATTAACAGTAACTTTAGGGTCTTGGTCAGTGCATCCTAGTATCTTTGCTCGGCTCTTCAAGTAGTTCCCAAGTTATTAGGACAAATGTACTAATTGCTGAGAGGAATGGCCAAGCCGTGCCTACGGGCACACTGAAAAAACAGGCGTATGCCAGCTTTAAACAGTGCACGTCATCCAATGATAGCCCTGAACCCTGTGTGTCAGCCAATGACAGCCCTGAAACCTGTGCATCAGCCAATTACTGCCCTGAACACTGCATGTAAGCTAATGACAAAAGCCAGTGTCACTGTCCCATAGCTGAACCCCTCCGCTTCACTTCCACACACCTCACCTCTTACACTCTGACCACATTATTTCTCCTCTCATGTGGGGCCTTTGAAACAGAACGTGTTTGAGTGCACCAGCCCTCCGACCCCTCTCCCTCTCATAATGTTATCTTAAGAAACGTGGAAACGATTGAACCCCATTTCATTTTGGAGGCCAAAATAACTACCACATTGGCCGTGTGTGTATAGCCGACCAACCCGAGGGGTTTGTGTGTGTGTGTGTGAGTGTGTGTGTGTGGGTGGGAGCGCTGGGGAGCAATGGCCTTTCCCCCTGGGGGCCCCTCTGAGGGATTCCAGGGGTTGTGCGATCCAGTTCCTATCATCACACCAAATTGACCATGTGTGCTTGACGGCAGGTTGACTAATCTCCTGACACGTCAGATTGAACACACCACTCGGCAATCACTGAAAGAAAAATAGGTTTGGGGGAGAGAAGTCATAAATAACACGAGTGGAGGAAGCTTTGCTCTCTTCCCTCTCTTTCTTGCCCTCTGAACCCGCTTGAGAAAACAGTCAATAAGGCAGAGGCACATAGTTTAACTGGAGTTATGTGATTGCCATCATTAGTGGGGGGGGGGGTTGGTCTGCCCCTGAGTGCAATACAAACCTTGACTTTTGGAGATGATCAATAAAAATAACTATTTGTGTGAATAATAATGCCAAAGGGAGTGAAATAAAATCTGCATTCATTTTCATAATCGGCTGGCAGCCATGTCAGTTGTAAACTGATATACTGGTATAAATGAAATACAGAGGAATGTGCACGAGCTGCCAGACAATTAACTTTGAACAACAAATATTAAATAATATGTAAAAAAAAAAACAACGCCACACTGACAGAGAGTTAAAGAGATTAAGCTGAGCACCTCCCCTGCCAAATGTATTCCCCAGGAGAAAGGCGGGGGGGGAGTCGAGGGAGAGAAACAGGGAGAAACCGAAAGGCAACGAGAGACCAAACATTCCGGTGTCCCGACGGCGCCAGGATGCGTCAGGTGACTGACCACGGATCAGCCAAGCAGAGTGGTGAACAGAGAAGGAGGGGAGAGGGAAGCTCTGTTTGTGGCCGTTGGCAGGAAGTGGTAAAGAGCCAGTAGGATGTGTGCCGTGTTCTTAGAGCAGGGATTACAGTGGGCACTTGTCTGACAGGGCCCTTTCATTACACACACACTGAGCTCCCAAATCTGTTACCAGAGTCGACCAGGAGTGGCTCTCCAAAAAAGTCTGCAACCAAGAGGAGGACGGGGTGAGGGAAGGAGTGGCTGTGTGTGTTTCTGTGTGTGCCTGTGAGTGTGTGTGTGTGCGTGCGTGTGTGTGTGTGTGGAGAAGAGAAGCGGGGAGGGGACGAGGAGTTGAGGAGGAAAAATGTGGTCATCAATTGCTGGCAGCAGATCCAGGGAGGAGATTATTGGAAGGCAACACAGCGGCAGATGTCTGATGAGTGTCTATTAACCTGCTTCCTACATGTCCAGGGCCCCGCTGGTGATGAACCCAGACTGGGAGGCCTTGTCCGACCCAATAGGAGGGGCTCTTAATCCTCCTCGCCCCCGAAAAAAAAAGACAGCGCAATGCTGCTGATTTGCTGGCCTTATTGCGCTGGCATCTCTGCCGTGGAGAGGAGTCCCCCTCCCTCTCCCTCCTTACTCCATCGCTCCATCTCTCCCTCCATCCTTCCGTGTCCTGATTGAGTGTCATCAGCATTCCGTGATGCGGCCGTGGGCGAGGCCAGGCAGGGACAGGCCGGAGTGCGTTGACAGGCCCGATGGCTGGTCATGGCTGGATGGAGAGGTATTAGTTCGCTGCCACGCACTATTCATTCAAAAATGAAGGAGTGAAAAAAAGCACAGCAGCTGCAGGAATTACTTTTCTGTGACTTAATCAGTGGGGTCCTGGCAGCTTACCTGGATGCAGCATGCGGCCTGCTAGTAGAGTGAGGGGCCAGTGTTTGGCACAGGTTCCACTAAGAAATCAAGACAGTCACAGTGAAGTGAAGTGCGGCCATCTCCCATCTGATACCTGCATGGACCTCTGGACCAGATAGCTTAAATGTATTTTCTACATTTACAGCAGAGACCAGGCAGCATTCGGGTCTACTGGACGACGGATGTGGGATTCTATTCAACAACCTAGTTTGTTATGATCAGATGCTTTTACTGCTAGGCAACCCGCCGCCCTCAAAAGGAGGATGGATGTCTCCTCTGTCTCCCTCTCAGGACCACCATTTCTCTGTCTGCCAGGATGACCTGCATTCATCACACGGTTAATTGTAGAAACAAGAAGAGTCGAGTGTGTCTCGGACAACATTAGGGGGAAAATGTATATTCTGACCGCGACAATGTTTTCTCTCTTTAATTTTCAATCATTTGTTTGAAAGAAAGGTAAAAACAGAGAGAGAGAGAGAGAGACAACGAGAGAAACGGAGAAAGAGAAAAAAAGAGACAGACTGATCTAGAAGTAATCCGAAATGTGAATCCTCTCTCATCCCAAACATCTGAGCATGCTAGTTAGCCACCATTGAACCCATTTCCCAGGAAGGCCTGACGGTGACCCAGGACACTTAGGCCAACTTAAAGCAGCAAGGAGCAGGGGGTCGGGGCCCCGGGGGTGGCTCTGCATCTGGTCCTGTATTAGTCACATGGGGCATATGCAGACCCTGGGCCCAATCAGCAGACATAGGGGTGATGTCATGAGGAGGAAAACGGGGGCCGACCAACAGCCATAGGTCAAAGGTCATAGTGTACAGTGTATGGCTCAGACGGGTTGCGGGCAAGGTAGGGGTTGGAGAAAGGGGTTCATTGTGATGACGTACCCCATGAATTCCAGCGGGGGACAAATGCGCACCCATAAAGAAATGCTGAATTCAACTCAAGATTTGTGCCATGTAATGACATGACCTTTGCAGACCGCGTCTAAATGGCAGAGAGTGTTCCTTTTATTTCTCAAACACGAGGGAACTATCTAATGCATCAAGTTGCACAACGTTCTGTTTCATTTTCGGGCTTCTCCTCTGTCCGGAGCACATCTTGGATCTGGCAGGTGTTAGTCTGGCTCCCAAGAGGAGAGAAATTAAAGAAAGAGTGAAAGAAAGGGTAGAAAAGAGAATAAGAGGATTGGGTGCTTGGTGATACAGGAGAAGCCTGCAGCTAACCAGCCCCTTTCTGGAAATTAGGAACAACACGTCCATTCTACATGTATCAATGACACTTTGAGATGCAGGGAACTCACACAGCTGTAGAACCAGCCAACAACCTCCATTCATCTTCCCCTGGGCTCTGACTGCTGAGGGTAAAGAGGCAATCTGGGGTTGGTACATACATTTTTCAAACACACAATTAATCATACAGGGCCATTGATTTTTTAATAATATTATTTATGAAAGCCTCAGAGGATGAGGTCAACTGTATTAGCCCATCAGAACCCAATATAACCCTTTATGAGTGTGTCGGAATTACTTTAAAAAAAAAAACTCCAAAAGATGGAAACAACTATACCACTGATAAATTGTCGATTCTTCCATCCAGAACATTTGGATGTCATGGATACGTATTTGGTCCAGCCACATCCCGTATCTCGTAACCAAAGTGAGTGTCAAGTGAGCGCCTTGTTTCCTATTTCACCACACATTGGCCCATGACTGTGAGAGGGAAAAAGGAATCAGACCTCCGGTGTACAGGTAAGGTCTGGGGTGAACGAGGAGTGGTGACTTGGGTGGTGGCTTTATGTCGTGTTCTTTCAGAAGGGTTTATCGG
>JACXGK010007470.1:12851-25243 GCA_016801125.1 Novumbra hubbsi | reverse complement strand
ACACACACGTTACTATAGGTCTTACAGCAAACACACACGTTACTATAGGTCTTACAGCAAACACACACGTTACTATAGGTCTTACAGCAAACACACACGTTACTATAGGTCTTACAGCAAACACACACGTTACTATAGGTCTTACAGCAAACACACACGTTACTATAGGTCTTACAGCAAACACAGCGGAAAGCATCGCCTGTCCTTCTGAGCGACTTCTAATAAAATAACCAGAACTGGTTAGCGTGGGTCTGTACTCTCCCTCCCTAACCTCTCTCTTCCTCCTCTCCAACAACAAGCTGCGAGCCACCGTGTCTCCGCGGAACGCAGAACCTCGCCTGATCTGTGGCCAGCACGATACTGGGCTCTGCGGAACCCAACATATGGCTGGTCTAGTTAACCAGGGTCTGTAACAGCCGGACACCTTGTCCCTGGAAGAACTTGTATATAAGCTATTGAAGAGACTACTGAGATGAAACTGTGGGAAGTAGAATAGACAGGCTGTATTTCGGGCTCTTACTGAAGGGGACGTGGTTTTAGTTTTCTCAGTGACTGGATATTCAAAGGCTAGTAAACTGAATGGCATGGATCAGGCAAAGACGAGGATCCACAGCGAACAGACGCTTATTCTATATGATTCTTTGTCTACAGCCTTGGATATGTACGTTGACCTGTATCACAGTTTGATGCCATGTTCTAGCTTCATCGCTTATTGACCTGATTCTGTACATTTTGCGGGGGTCATGTTTCTCTTTTCAATTCCCAAAGTTTAAAGTGATTGAGGAATGCTCTGCGTGGGAATGATTCTCAGTTCATCTGAGCGTCCTAACGGCCATTTTAATATGTTTGGTGAACTTTTGGAGAGCGCTGACATTTGTATTTTTAATTAAGCTAAAATACAGGAAACATCCATTTTAGGATTTGATTGATCAGTTTCCGTGCCAACGGCAAGAATAAATCAACAGATCTTTTATCCATTAAATTGATTTTAGACGGGTTGTAACTGCATATATATATTTATATATATATATATATATATATATATATGTGGCTTTGGCCAAACCTGGCAGGAGGTTCCCAAAAGGCTAGGAGCAGCACCGGTTAAATGCTAAAACACAGACGTGCGTGGGCATACACACCCACACACACAGAGACACACACACACTATGTGTTGTGTTTGTATCATGAAATATTCATATCTTAATCACATCCATATCCCATGTCTTCTGACACTCCACGTCAAAGGATAAGATTATCGCGGTGGTTTGCGTGCACGTGTGCGGGTGCACGTGCGCGGCTGTGTACGCACGTGCACGTGGGGACCGACGAGCGCGCAGAGATGTGGGACAGACATAATGAATCTAATCGACTGGGGACGAAGCAAAAAAGGTCCAGTAAAAGAGGCCATTTTTTCACTAATGCTGTATGAAGTTGGAAATAAATTAAACATCACGACGGAAAAGAGATAAAACAAGAAAATAACCACGGAAAGAGTGTGTCTGGTATCTGGTTACATTCCCCCCGCTAGCTTGGGTAAACTCCCCCATTGCATCCGTCAAAACGCATTTAGAAAACATTAACTGGAAGGACCAACTCATATTGAACGAATTGAAGGAACGGAAAATAAATAAAAAAGTCTGATTGGTTTCGGCCAACTCTGGAAATGGATCCTGGTGGCTTAGTGTTCTGAGGAGGAGAAAGAGTGACATTGTAATGTGTTGATCGAGAAATAAATCCCATCAAAGAAGTATAAATCCTATGTGGCCTTAGGTGGTTCGTCTGTCTCAGCCTCCGCCTCCGGTCTACAGTGCTGGTCTGACTCGGGCCCACTGCTTTTCCTGCACTCACACTATTTTCCTCCACCGTATATCTTCACTCAACAAAAGGATACCCCCCCCCCCCCTCAAGTATAGCAAATCCTTGGACGTTCACTTACATGTTAACCTACTGAAGCATGTAGTTTGTACATTTGGACGCCATCTGTGCGCTGGGAATGTTCCCCGCCTGTTTGGGGAATATCCAGTCAGTTCGACGGCCATCTCAGCGCGCTACGACCGTACGCAACCTGGCTACATTTTTCGGAGACACTGACCTCCGCCATGTGGTCGGCGGTGGTTGTGTGTGTACCGGTGTTTGTGTAAGTGGACCGGTGGTGTTTCTGGACCGCTGTGTGTGGACTTGTATGCGTGGACCGGTGTGTGTGTGCGTGTGAAGCGGTGCGTGTGTATGCTTGAGTGGAGCTGAGCTGAGGTTTTCGGTTGATCTCCCACTCGGCACCGGCGATTAATTCAATAGTAGCCCGCTCTTCCGAGCTAAGAGGGTTACGCATGAGGAGAAGAGCCGTGTGTGTAATGGAGGTGGATTCTGCTCAACACGCATGGACTATTAGGTTAAGTACCTTTTAAGTGTAATTGGGAAAATGCAAATTAGCCATAATTGCACGGACCACGGGCAATCATCCCCATTGGTGGCCTCAGTTCAGTAAATGAATTTAGGGCTTATACTTTCACTTTCAGAGTGGCAGGGAGAGATATGCAACAAGTGGGTCAAATAATGTGCGGAAGTGTGAAATTTCACTAATAGTGACCAGTCGTTGGGTGCTCTTCATAATCCAACTCTCTCCCAGAGGCTCTGTTTGATTGAGCGGACGGCCGCGTGGAAAAGAGCTCTGTTCACTTCGAAAGACGTTATCCCCGAACCGCAGATGTAGACACCCAGGCAGGCCTTTGTTCAGTTTCACTCAGATTTGCCCTGTGCAGAAAAGCACACGTTTGATGTGAGATATTACGTGAAATGATGCGTCTCTGGAACATTTCTCGTGTCATCACGTTGAATTGACTGTCCTCACGGCGCAGGCGCCTAATTAGGGCAGGAGTTCAAATCTTGGAAGGTGCGTGCAACTCTCAGATGGTGGTGCGAAATGCAGGTGGATGGGTTTGATTTAACAGTGCAGCCATGTTTTATCTCTTCCTTGTGACCTGGGCTCTGTGTTGTGTCAATTTACTTGTTGGCTGGGGAATGTGTTCTCCTCCAAGCTTTTTAATGCCCATGACTCTTTCCCGTTTGAGAAAGCAGTGTGATCGGGATAAGAACAGCTTGATGAGTTATGCATTGAAGGGCACACTTTTTTTAACTATTCCTAAACTGACATGAGGCAAGATCATAAACTTAGGCATCCACTGAAACTCACCAAATGTGCATATATGTAATTAGGTTTGGTGATTGATAATACATTTATATGTAATAAATACACGTTCTCACTAACCCATCCCTTTCCGCCTTGCCATTATTTGCGGATAAGTTTGAGGCCACGGCCAAGTGAGACGACAATTAAACGTTCAAAGGCACAAAAAAGACACAGAAGTGACACAGAAATGTAAATCAGACAGGAATCACTAACGATCTAGAGGTGTTTGGATTACAAGCCACTCGTTTCCACGGTGAACGCCTCACATCATCACAAACATCCCCATCCACATACTCGCCTCTCGACAACTGAACGAGCAGAAAAAATGCAGATCATCGACAAAGTTAAAGCGTCCCGGAGGCTCGTCGGGGAGAGGAGTTCTTGACCTTGCGTCCATCCCATTAACAGCAAAGACTCCAGCTAAATCAAAATGAACTCATTTAGAAGAAAGAAGCCCTCTCGGCCTTCGCGGCTCGGCGTCTAGCCCTGCACATCACGCCTCCACCGCGCTCCGTGGTGTATCAACAGGAGATTTAAGAATAATCAGCCTGGAAATGATTGCTAAAGCTTCATCAGCGTTAGGAAACCCTGGACGTCATCACTTACCCCAGGTTCCCCGTGGACTCTTTCTCCACACAGGCATAATTAATACAGGTCAACAAAAACAACAACGGCAACACTAGTGTTCTGTGAAGGAGGGAGGGACTGGGGAAATGTGGGACGCTTTTAGCTTCTCCTGATTTTTTGTTTCACGATGGGATACGTGGCTGTGTTGCAGTGGCTGTGGCCGTCCGCTTTTGGCATCTTAGGTTGAGCGTCTTGGCTCGTGTGTGCAAAAGTGAAATGGGACCTCGAGTTTCCCCCAATTAATCCACTGATTCCAGTACAATTAAAGAACTGTGCGTGTCAGCAGCGAAGTTCTCACAAGTGAAGTTTTCTGACACACACACATATTTGTTCTATCCTTCAATCCTTGTGGGGACCTGAAATTTGCCGGTCTTCAAAAGGATGTAGATCACACACAATTTTTTTTTTTCTGTGGGGACCTGAACCTGTCCCAGAAATACATTACAAATACAATTCCCTAACCATATCATAAACATGACCCTATCTATATCCCAACCCTAATCATATCATAAACATGACCCTATCTACATCCTAACCCTAACCATATCATAAACATGACCCTATCTACATCCTAACCCTAACCATATCATAAACATGACCCTATCTACATCCTAACCCTAACCATATCATAAACAGGACCCTATCTACATCCTAACCCTAACCATATCATAAACATGACCCTATCCATATCCTAACCCTTACCATATCATAAACATGATCCTATCCATATCCTCACCCTAACCATATTCTTAACATGACCCACTTAATAAGCTGACCTTTAAACCAAAAGTTTACCTAAACAACAATGGGGACTAACCTTGTGGGGAAAGCAAAACCAGGAAACCAAGAATGCTTCCTTCCTTCTCTGTTAATAAATGTGAATAGTCACACAAACATACACCACACAAAGTGTGTTGTTAAACTAAAGAGAGAAAATCACAAAATTAACAATGTGAAGAAACATGAAGTCATTTAAAAGGCTTGATCAAGCTCTATCAGTCCATCAAATACTTTAGGATGCATCTCTTTTCCGGGGTATTCTCCAACAATTAGTACTGCTCTTGATCACAGTATCACTTCTGGGGTCACTTCCAACAATGACTGGTGCCCTTGATCACAGTATCACTTCTGGGGTCACCTCCAACAATGATTGTTGAAGATTACCTAAAAAAGTCTGAATAGAATAAGATACACAGGTATATTATGACTACCCGTAAGCAAGGGACAATACTGTGACTATCCACAACAAAAGGAATATATGGTGACTATCCATAAGAAAGGGAATATATTGTGACTATCCATAACAAGGGGAATATATGGTGACTGTCCAAACCAAAGGGGAATATATGGTGACTATCCATAACAAGGGGAATATATAGTAACTATCCATAACAATGGGAATATATTGTGACTATCCATAACAAGGGGAATATATGGTGACTGTCCAAACCAAAGGGGAATATATGGTGACTATCCATAGCAAGGGGAATATGTAGTAACTATCCATAACAATGGGAATATATTGTAACTATCCATAACGAGAGGAATATATGGTGACTATCCATAACATGGGGAATATATAGTAACTATCCATAACAATGGGAATATATGGGTGCCTAGAGGCACCTCTACGTGGCATGCCCTGGCTGTGAGCCCGGGGCACACAAAGATGGCCAGGGTTCCCCAGCCAGGACGTGACAAATATATGGTATGGTAGTCCAGATAGTCATTGCAAAATGCAGATTTTGTGGTCAATTAACTGTATTTGGGGGGAGGGGAGAACCCTTGTTAACTATGTGACTTCCACTGGTCCTGTGTCCCTTGTAAACTATTTGAATTACACTGGTCCTGTGTCCATTGTCAGCTATTTGATTTACACTGGTCCTGGGTTCCTTGTAAACTATTTGAATTACACTGGTCTTGTGTCCCTTGTAAACTATTTGATTTACACTGGTCTTGGATCCCCTCACTTTATCCAGCACCAGGGATATTTTGCCCATAATCATGGTTACCTGTGTCAGGAGGCAGAACTTGTGAATATTACTGCAATTACCCAAAGCACACGGCTAATGGATCCCATATTCAGCATGGTCTCTGGCTTAAGATTGTTTTTTTTAATTCTGTATAGAGGCCCATTCCAAAGTATTGTGATTAATATAGAAAAAGGTTAAGTGTCCTTCCCTTCTAGTGGGGGAAGGTATTTGAGGTTTTCAAAGCAAGGATGTTAGTCATTTGTAAATTAGTGATTTTGTTTTATTCCTTTGAATAATCAATAAAGTGCAGTGTTTAAGGTATAGAGGTCAAACATCTGTGTTTTTACACATTTTGGACCAGGTTTATAGCCCAGTGTTTCGGGTGAAGTTCATAAATACGGCCCTTTGATAAAGTAAATACGTTTTTGGGAGCACTGCAAGAATGGACCATTTGGCTCTATACTTTTTTTTAATGCTGTCTCTGACTGTGTCACACACACACACACACACACGGCGCGCACACATTTCTGCTCATTAGTGTCCTGTATTTGAATCCACAAACAGCCCAATGTCAATATCGGATTGAAACGCTGTGAAGGTTCTTTACATCAAGACGTACGGATGGAAAAAGACCTCTCTCCTGCATACTAACCAGACTGGTCGGTGGCGGAGACAGACAGACACCCCGCCCTCCCCCACATCTATATTCCAGGCAGCCTGGAAAGGAGTGATACGAGGGGCTGTTATTGGAGGAGCTTGCCTGGGAAAGCCGCTGAATGGGCAGCATAATTCCAAAATCATGACCTCCCTCTGACCTCAGCACGCAACAACGGTATCTGTCTTATTAGCCACACATACCCACCAATCAAATGGACACGTGCACAACCGTCCCACCTTTGCACACTGACCACGCACACACACGCACGCACACACCGAGGGTACAACAACGTGAGGGCGAGAGCATTTTCATTTACCAGTCTTCTCAAGGGTTAGCCTGAGTCACGGTCAATGCTGTTTTTTAACGCCCAAGTCCATCATTGTTCATTTTTCAGCGTGGCCTTGGGTTCAACTACAACTGTTCGGAACGGACAGGAAGTCCTCCTGGTCATCACGGTACTAGCAATGCAGGGCAAATATATTTAATATTTAACCAGAGTCATTCACCTGTACTTTGTACATTCAATGGATTTCTTTTTATAAGTAATTGATTCATAGTCTTGTGCATGACATGATAAATAACTATGAGAAAGATAGGACATGATATCTAAAAACTGACAAGAGCTTGTGTTTGATTGATGTGTCTGACAAATAATCAGCAAGGCCAGATGTGGTATGATACAGAATATGGCCAATATACCAAGGATAAGAGCTGTGCCTGGACACACCACCTAATGTGCTATTTGTCAAATTACTAAATTCCTCACTTTATGTAATGTCATATATATATATATATATATATATATATATTTATTATTATAGCCACCCTAACTCCTCCTACAGTTCTTACACTACGGAGACATGACAGGTATCAAAATGTACGTCTTGTTTCCAATTGCGTTGTTATTGTTTTGGAAGGTTTCACTGCAATGTTCAGACAATATTCAAGTTTTTGTAGCAAAAAACATTACCACACTGGCCAAAGGGTCGCTAGCCACACTGAATGCCGGTTGCCTAGCAACTTATGTAAGCAAACTTTCCAGAATGAGGCAGTGAAATGGCTGCCAGATCTGAAGTTTGCAAGTAATGCTAGATAGCACCAGTACTATTTATGCAGTGACTAAAGAGACTTTCAACCTGGGGTTTTTGAATCCTGATAATTGATTAGCTGAAAGCTGTTTAATAGGGTTTCAAACATCATCAGCTAACCAGCAATCAGTATTCATTTTACCTATAACATCACTTTTGCTGCTCTGCTTGCGTTGGTAGCCAACGCCGGCTCTAGACTTTTGGGGGGCCCTGGAAAGAATTTGAGCTGGGGCTCCCTCTCCCGGTCCCAAGCAGGGTCCCTTTTTTGTTGCTTATGCCTAGAACCGGCCCTGTCCGATATCACACCCCCTTATTACTTATTGCTTACATATACCACAGCTTTAAGCTAATCAGCGATCATGATTCAAAATATAGGGCAGGAGAACATCTCACTCCAATTTCAGTTTAAACATTTGTTACAGGATATTATACATTTCAGTTATTGCAATGTTTGAAATAGATAACCTTCCTTTCTTCAGTTATTGAATTGAAAGGTCAGATTACTTCCTGAACTGACTGGCTTCAATTCGAATGAACCTAAACCCTGGTCATAGATATCGATCATGTAGAGGTGCGTAAGTGGCTCAGACATGCACTCGCCTCCTAGAGACACCTCTGGCAGCTTTTAGCACATTGGCCACCTGAGAGATGAGGGAAGTAGAATGAGAGAATCAGAGAGAAATAGTAGGAGAGAGAGGAAGAGAGAAAAGGTGATGGTCTGATATCCCAAAACAGAGACTAGCCCTCTGTTGCAGGAGTATTCTGCTAAATGAAAACCCCAAACAGGCAATCATTTGGTTATTGTAGATATTCAGATCATATGAAATATAATGTTCTTATTAAATTATCTATCCATTTTACAAGATGAAACTCTTTTCTCAACAAAACATTTGAAGAATGCGTTATCATTGTGTTACCATTGGGATCATTTTTACACGTTTAAATCCATGCAGTGCAAATTCTCTCAGGATATCCTATGGTCAAAAGATGGATGTCTGATAGAGTTTCCTTCTCTTAATGCGCAGAAGTGACTCCTTGTGGATGATTCGGCACCTGCCAGCTCATTTGTGGTTTACAAAAAAAACATTTAATTTTAAAAGATTGCTTGTTAAACCAAGTTTATACATTTGTGAATTAAATGTTGACTTTGTTTTGTTTGGACCACTGCCATAGTCATCTTAATACCAAATCCACCCTTATTAGCATCACAGTGCTTTAGACATGTTTGTGATTAGTGTGATTTGCATAAATCATCTTTAGGTCTGTGTCAGAACCCTAACTTTACGTGGGAGATTTCCAAGAGGGGAGACCCTCTTTATGGCATCGATTCTCCAGGAAGGGAACGCGGATACGGCAAGCTGAAGGAAAAAGTAGAAACAAAGTGACTTTGAAAGTTTCTGTCATTCACGCTTGGCTAATAAGAAGCGAAAGGCCCATTGCAGATTAAACAATCTGCCTTTTCGTGTGGCTGGCTTTTTTTCCCCCTTCAACGGTTCATTTTTTCCCCTTCTTTTCCTCTCCCTCTATCTGTCTCTGTTTCGACATTGTAATTCACTGAGTGGCTCGGTGACAAAAAGGGGCTGTTTGCTTGGGACAATTACAGAGTAATCAGAGTGTTGGTCTCCGTGCCACTGTGGAGGAGGCAGCTCTTTCTCTGTGGTGGTGATTCTGAAGGACGGTCCTCATCACTCACTCTAATACCCTGTTAACTGTGTGCGTGCATGTGTCCGTGTGCGTTCGTGTGTGCCTGTTCCACTCCATCCATGTCCATTGATGCGTGCGAAGCCTCAGTGTTGCCTCTTCCGTGGTGGCCCGGAACCAGGCAGGATAGGAACGAGGTGTCCCAGAACGTGGAGACAGAGGTCAATGTGTACGGATATTAAGCGCAACAAGGAGGCTTGCGAGTAACAGCGTCACATAGAGTGTCTGCGGACATATGGATTACCTCTCAGGTGACGGTCGACGGGGGCGGGGCTGCATCAACCGATAGTGAGCTGGTTGTCAGAGGGTGGGTGAGCTGGTTGTCAGCGGGTGGGTGAGCTGGTTGTCAGCGGGTGGGTGAGCTGGTCGTCAGCGGGTGGGTGAGCTGGTCGTCAGCGGGTGGGTGAGCTGGTCGTCAGAGGTTGGGGGAGTTGGTTGTAAGAGGGAGGGTGAGCTGGTCGTCAGCGGGTGGGTGAGCTGGTCGTCAGCGGGTGGGTGAGCTGGTCGTCAGAGGTTGGGGGAGTTGGTCGTCAGCGGGTGGGTGAGCTGGTCGTCAGCGGGTGGGTGAGCTGGTCGTCAGAGGTTGGGGGAATTGGTCGTCAGCGGGTGAGCTGGTCGTCAGAGGTTGGGGGAGTTGGTCGTCAGCGGGTGGGTGAGCTGGTTGTTGGAGGGTGAATGGGCGGGGTGGGTAGGTGAGTGGGCGGGGCAGGTGGCTGAGGGGGCCGTCTCCAACAACCTGCCATTTATTGTCACTTGACGATTACTGTGAGGTTGTCTTTGTCTGCGAAAATGTGCATCCTATAAGACATAGATAGAATGTTTAGAGTAGAGAGAGAGCGTCATCATGTAATTGCGTGTGTGTGTGTTTTTGTTTGTGTGTGTGTACCAGTGTGTGACTGTGTATGTGCATGTGTATAGGCCTGTTCAAGTTACATACCAACCTCAATTGGGTTCTTGTAAAACCGGGCAGTGGTGTTCAGCTCAGTGGTGTTCAGCTCAGTGGTGTTCAGCTCAAACCAACAAGGTTGTACAGTGGGACGTCATGTTAGCCCGCTGTCAGAGTGCATACTAATTTACACACGCCATGTAGAGGGACGACGGAGACTTTGAGAAATGTTCCTG
Source organism: Novumbra hubbsi (assembly GCA_016801125.1). NCBI lineage: Eukaryota > Metazoa > Chordata > Actinopteri > Esociformes > Umbridae > Novumbra > Novumbra hubbsi. The sequence continues at coordinate 14,887 of JACXGK010007470.1, read as the reverse complement.
CTTTCCTGACACAATCATGAACATCTCGCAGAAATGGCATTTCTCTGTGGTGGACGGATAAGAAAATAACTTTCTAAAACATATGAGTGCCTCACACAAACCTTGCTATTCACACACACACACACAAACACACGGCTTCTTCACAACAACATAATCACCCATCACCGAGAGCAGTACCTCTGGCCATGTCTTCTCACAGTGAACGTAATCACTGAACGCATCGATTACAAGAGCTCCAAGGCGTGGCGGCATAAACGGACAGACAAACAGGCAGAGCGCCGCTATTATTCACCGCAGTGGAATACACCGAGATGTAGATGGCAGCCGCGGAAGGGTGGAGTGACACTGGAGCGGTGCCGGGAGGGGGGGGGTTTAAAGTAGCATTCCGTGCTGTCAGAGGGAGGGGCAGAGGTGGGGGAGGCGGAGGCTTACTGGCCTTTTATCTCAGAATTGAAGGGTGGAGGAAGTGGAGGATGAGCAGGAGCTGGGGGGGAAGCAGTGGGAGGCGGGTGCACTGAGGGCATCTAATGCGCAGGATGGGAATCAGTGGAAACACGGTGGTCAATCACTGTCGCATGTGTGGGCGGCACAGATGTAGAAACCCTCGTGTTCATGCTGCACGAGCAATTCACAAGACCTTTAGGTAATTCCCCCGCTGGCAGGAGATTAGTAGAAAAGCAGAAAAGAAGTCACACAGGTACACTATCAAACCATCGGATGGCTGAGCAATGGTGCTGGGCGATGGTGCTGGGCGATGGTGCTGGGCGATGGTGCTGGGCGATGGTGCTGGGCGATGGTGATGGACGATGGTGATGGACGATGAAGCTGGCGAGACCAAAAAAGTTCAGGCGTGACAAAACACATCACATCTCTAAATGGCATTGTCCGATTGCACTTGCATCGTGCTGCTCTGTAGGGACTGCCTACGTTGTGTTTTCTGCACAGCAGAAATACACAAAATTAACATACCGTCTCACACCACCTCAATGGTTTGGCCAGTCCAGACCCGTAAGGACTGTCAGTGGACTCATCTCCTTTTGGAAGGAGACCAACCTAAATTGTGTTATCAACAAACTTGAAAAACTTGAAATATACAGTTTAGGTGGATGGTAGAGGGGACAGAGTGGTTGATGGTAGAGGGGGCAGAGGAGTGGATGGTAGAAAGAACAGAGGGGTTGATGGTTGAGGGCACTGAGGGGTTGATGGTAGAGGGGACAGAGTAGTGGATGGTAGAGGGGACAGGGTAGGGGATGGTAGAGGGGACTGAGAGGTTGATGATAGAGGGGACAGAGTAGTGGATGGTTGAAGGGACAGAGGGGTTGATGGAAGCGGGGTAGGTGGTAGAGGGGTGGATGGTAGAGGGGGGGATGGTAGAGGGTGGATGTTAGAGGGGTGGATGGTAGAGGAGGCAGAGAGACGAATGGTAGGAGGCAGTGCAAAATCCTCAAAAGCAAGGGAGGCTTTTGCTCAGATTATGTTCATAATGCCTTTCCAAACAGAAAAGATGAATGTTTGATAAAAGAGGTTTTTTCCCCCTCATTTCTGAACACACCTAAGATGTGAACATATATATGTGGTATAGCCATTTCCACTGTCGTTATGGAATGTGTCAAGGAAGACATCCAGCCCCCCATGGCCTCAACAATCAATTTCTGCAATGCATTTCTGACATGCAGTTTTGAGCTGGTGACATACAACTTTAACAGTCTGTGTTTATGGTCCAGGATTTAATCACGATGGACGTTTCCCCAGTCGCTTGTGTCAGTGAAGATACTGTTTAAGGCCTGTCTGGGTGAAATCCTTCATGACGGTCAATGTAAGGTCTCTGTAGTTTCTTTCAACCCTCGCGATCTGGACAGCCAGTAGCTGTTTCACCTGTCATTCCAGCAGTGAGTGCAAAGTAAACTCTGGATAAAATAGCTGAGAAAACCTTTAAAGATGTGTTCGTTGGCTCTTCATGTTTGCTGGAGCAGTGCAAGATCTGCAAAAGTGTCAGGTGTGCAGTAGGTGTGGTTGAGGGTGGGGGGGGGGGGGGG
>JACXGK010007470.1:0-12751 GCA_016801125.1 Novumbra hubbsi | reverse complement strand
ATGGTAGCGTAATCCACGGCAGGATTGGCTTCTCATGTAGATATTTCACTGCATACGTTTTGTTCCCATGGGGGTGGGGCATCTTGCTCCCGGGCCGGGCGTCACCACGCAACGCCAGTGCTTTGGCTCATAGATCGTATTGTGTGTGATGACTTTCAGAAGAGCAGAACAGAAGAACAGAAGAGCCACCGTTACTAGAAAATTAAACCTGAACAAAGAATTCTCTAAGCTGTGCTCACAGTCATATGTGCCTCTAAAAAGTAATGAAGAAAGGGCCTGAATTTATATGTACTTGAGAAATGTCATGGCCAAAACGACATAATCAATGTTAAATTCTATAGCACAGCCGTGTGGAGAAGTGAAAAGGTCAGAATATTATGCGAAGGCACTGTACCTGCAGTGGGAGCCGAGTTTCAACCTTCAGTACCTACTAAAGATACATTTATTGTTTGCCTGAAGATGGTTTATTATGATGACTATCATAGAAAATGTCTTTCCGCAGTTATGCTGGCCTGAGCGGAGGTTGAAGATTATTTTGTACATAGTAAAGAATGAGTGCACCGCTATAAAAAGGAAATCAGAGTTTAACCAGGGAACACAACAGACATACTTGAATCTCAGAGCGATTAGAAGCGAGCAAACAACAACAAATCCTACTTTACAAACTGAAAAGATGAGCAGACGGCATTACTTCTGTTGTGTCCATAAAACACTGCATAAGTATTAAGTGGCCATGTTGATGCTGATTCACTGTTCTGACACACTTCTTAAGTAAACCAGAAACAGCTTTGTTTAACCCTGTCTCCTGTCTGCTCTTCTTGCGGTGAGCTAGCCGCTCGTTGCTTTATCTTCCTGCTGCATGAGTCTCTTGACGCAGATTCAACAAAAACATTTTAAAAGTAATTACGGTGACTTAATGCGATATGAGCATCAGTACGCTCTGCCAAGCACAGTCTACTCTCGCAAACGCACACACACACACACACACACACACACAGCATTGCAAACAGGGGTGTGCAAGCGCACACAAGAACACACACTCTTATCTGTTTATAGGCTGAGTCAGTGGAAGATTACACAAATCAAATTGAAAAATAAAGTGGAGGAGGCGTCAACAAAGCTTTGTGTGACATAGACGTCAACTCTTTCCACGCAATCCAGACGGTGCTTTCATTTACAGTAAAGGACAGTGGATTTTTATGGACATGCATTATGACAACAATCAGAGGAGTTGTGGAATTCAGGATTGTTGGGAACAAATTCCAGATGTCCCTTTTCTATAACAACCGGTGTATGGAATTACGTGCCAAACAACGTTTGATGCTCCAATCAAATCTTTCCAGTTGAAACTGTTATGTAAAAGCTCAATTCTTGGGGGAGTTCCACAGTTGGCTCTGTGCAGATTTTGTCACAATGAAACAAAATTAGCGGAGCATCTGTCCAGCGGTGGGAAACGTCCGGAATCGAGTACAGAATTAGATGTCATGTCAGAGTATCTCTGTTGAGATGAACCTACAAACAATATTTAAAAAAACATGGTCAATCAATGAAGAAATGGGGTAAAACTTTCATCTTTAAGGCATCATCATAGACACAGAGATATACTGCAGGTGGAAATGAAAAATTGTTAAATCTCTGTAATTTAGAGGGATGTAGTTAAAAGGGAATTGAATGTTGGGGTGGCATTTTGGTTTGGGCATTATTTTATGGGGCTAGGGGGGTTTGGGCCTTATAGTGTGAGGCTAGGGGGGTTTGGGCATTATCCCATGGGGCTGGATTGGGTTTGGGCATTATCACATGGGGCTGGGTTTGAGCATTATCATATGGGGCTGTATTGGGTTTGGTCATTATCGCATGGCTCTGGGTTGGGTTTGGTCATTATCGCATGGGTCTTGGTTGGGTTTGATCATTATCGCATGGGTCTGGGTTTGGTTTATGTCATAGACCAACAGGCAGAGGCTTCTGGCAAACCCAAACATGTGACACGGAGCACACAGGTAAAAACAACAACAGGGGAAAACTTTCAAACGGAAGCTCAAAAAAACAGCAGGGAAAAAATACACACTAGGAGAGAACTAACCAGGGAAGAAACCAAACAGATCATAGCAGAGACGAAAGAGAACGTGGAAAAAACACAAATAACACAAATACAGCGAATTAACGTACCGTGGTACTAAGAGCAAAAACTCGACTGGTAGAGGCCTTAAACTGGCAAAGACTGAGAGGAAAAACCAGGGTAGAAGTAACTGGGTTCTGATGAGGGAATAGAAGGCAGGTGTGAGCAATAGGCAGGTGAGTATTACTATTGGATTTGGCAAGCCCAAGTCCAGAGTGAAACCTGAGGAGAAAATAACAGGGTAAAAAAGGAAAACATGGCCCAGACTATTTCGGGGCCGTGACAGGTTTGGGCAATATTGCGTGGGGTTGGTGTTAGTGTGTCTTTTTGGTTTAGGCTTCATCATGTGAGACTAGGCTGGGTTTAGGCAAGAGGCTGATCAGTTATTAGAGAGGTGTTGGTGGTTATGTGATTGAGAATGTATTTGGGAGAGGCATTGTGGTTTAGACATTATTGCGTGGGGCTAGGTCGGGTTTGGGCATTAGTGTATGTGGCAGGGTTTGGTTTGGGCATTATCGCGTGGGGCTAGGTCGGGTTTGGGCATTAGCGTATGTGGCAGGGTTTGGTTTGGGCATTATCGCGTGGGGCTAGGTCGGGTTTGGCCACGAGGTTGATCATTTATTGGACAGGTGTTTGCATGTATATTATTGAGAATGTAGGTATACAACCGAAAAGATAAAACAAATTTCATCATATGTTTTTTCTACCAACTGTTGTTGTTCTTTAGATAAATTACTTAATCCTAAGAACAAGTTTAAAAAAAGATCAAGAAAATACATAGATAGTAACCAGTAATGTAATTACTCTAGAGACCAAAAGAAGTAGAATAATAATAACATCTATCCAAAACACATCCCTGCATGCCTGACTAACATATTTGCTAGGATGTCAGCCTGCCACCTCAAGCTCAACCTTGATAGGCAGAGCTGCTCTTACACCATGGGAGCCTAGTCCCTCATGCTTTAGAACACCACAGACATCAGTGCAGTGACTTCCTCCAGCAAGTTCATGCTCTACAACATCTGCATAGGGTTAGGGTTAAACAGCGCATGGAACTAATAAAGGCACTTTTCATCTCACATCTAGACTGCCGAAAGTCACGGACGGCCTTTGTGCTTGAACCTTAAAAGTCTTGCACATCAAATTACCCTAAATGCCATGTCCTGTCTGGAGGCCGGGGGTGACCAAGTTCTCTTATGTCACCCCTCTCCGCCACGCACTCCAATGGCTTCCTGCTGAAGCTCACATCCCATAAAAGGGCCATGGTGCGTAAGAGCAGGACCTGCTTCACCTTACCTTCCGGCAATTCAAAAAACATACACCTCTAACCAAGCTATTTGTTCTACCACCTCTGGTCTGCTGGCTATCTCACCCTCATCGGTAAGCTTCCACAGCCCAAAGACATTTCTGTCCTGGCATCCTGACTGTGAAAACAGCTCTCTCCCTTGAAGGTGAGAAGGCGCCATCTCTGCCCATTTCACTAAAACGTTTAACAACCTTCCCTTTTCTGAAAGTGTCAAAATCCCTCCACAGCCCCACATCCCAGGTTCTTACATCCCAGGTTGTCATGAGTTGAATGGATTAACTGTAAGTAGGTCCAGAGAACATCTGCTTGATGACTCAAATGTACTGTAAGATCTTCGACCACCGGTGTAATATACGAATAGTGGCTAAAAGCATATATAACAGATTCAGGTAAATACAAACCTCTTATGGTTATTTATTAACATTTGCTTTGTTAGACATGTTATGGTAAGTGCAAGTTTTAAAATATTGTTTTTCTGTAACTGAAAACCATCTTCCAACCAAATTTCTGGGTTATTGAGATAGATGATTGTACTTTATTATGCTTGATTCTAAACATCAGAATTGTCTCAGCAGGGATATATACTGGAAGCATGAAACCAGATTACACTTTCGCTAGCGGTGTTGCATGTCTCATCAATAACAATTCGATTTTTAACCGCAGCTCACTTTACGCAGACGCTACATTGAGGCTGGGCTAGTGTGACCGTGCGGTTTCCAATGGCATTTTAGTTTTAGCACACATTCACATCCGTAGTGACACCCGGAGTGGTTATGGTAAGTGCCTCAATGGCACGGTGACAGTTTGCTATTACCTTGCTGGGATGTTAGTACTTCTTATCCTACAGGTTCTTATTTTCCCCCGACTTGCGTGGACCCAGGGTCCTTCTCAGGGTTTTTTGTGTTAGACCTAGCCTGATCTCTGCACAATCCAGCTGTCTCAATAAATACCTCAGCTGGGCCTATTTCCACCACTTCCTCTACCCATCCTGTCTCTCTGAAGGTCCCTGGAGTCATTTTCAACAGAGAGACTGGGAGACAGTATGATGTTCCACCACTGATTATCCAGCTGTGAGGTGACTTAGCAACGCCCGTCAACCTTCCGGCTTTCCATTGGTTCAAAAGAGACAACACCGAGGTCTCCCACGTCCAGGACTGTGTCTGTGGAACGTCTGGGTAGCTGGAATTGTTGGAGGTGTTGGATTTGGGTGGATGAGGAAGGTGTTTAGGTTGTTGATTCCGGTGGCTAAGTCCCTGGTAAAGCCAGAGTGCTTTGACAAAGCCTTGTCGATAGATGTGTGTTGCCGATTCTCAGACAGCGTGCCCACACCTGTGGCGAGGAGCAGCTGATTGAGGTAAGTTTGATCTATTTATTTGTATAGATTTATTCATTGTGGTTAGCAGTGGGAGTAATAACAAATGTGCTGTGGAAAGGATGAGTCTGCATGAGGTGTGTCTGTTCTCCCTGTGATATCTCTCTCATCATCCCCCTCCCTCTCTCTCTCTTTTTCTCTCTCCATCATTTTCCCTCTCATACGTACTCCTCTTTTTCTAGCTGGTTTTCCCACTGTCTCTCTCTAACCCTCCCTCTCTCTCGCTTGGTCTGTCTTTCTCTGACTGGGAGATGCTTGGGCTCATGCTGGGCTCCACACCTGCTGTTGTTTCATTTTGCCACTGAGATATGTGACACATTTTTACACAGTTTGTTTGGCTCGGATGGAGGACGGGGGAATTAGTCGTGGATCACAAAGAGATCAAACAATGAGACCTGTATTCATTTCACCAGATATGGCCCCGATCCCCACGATTCTCACGCAGCCTGCCAACTGAACACATGGAGTCCAGCAATTAACTAAGACCTCTCCAATGTCTGCCCAGTATCTCTGTGTGTGTGTTTGTGTGTGTGTGCTTGTGCAACAAAACATCCCCTTTATGTCCTTTAAATAATCACATCCTGTTTCTGTCTCTGTTCTCAGTCAATCCGACCCTTCCTTCAGAAACCCCCCCCACCACCACCCACACCGCCTTTCCCTGCGCTCTGCCTCTCCTCTTTCTCTCTCTCCGCCTCTTTACCTTGTCTTCCCTCTCTCCCCCACCTTCCTTGTCCTCCCTCTCTCTGTTGCCGTGGAAGGCATCTGTCCTACCATGGCTGTGTGCTGTATGATTTCAGAAGCTCCTTTGAAAGTGTGATTTTTATTAGGCTTTGATATGTTCCCTGAGCTCCAGCGTTGCCCTAGCCAAACCCTCCGCAGATCTGAGCTGCCGAAGGCGGACTTTGAAGTGTCTCCCCCGCCCCCTCCCCAAACATCCCCCCCCCCTGCCCTCTCTTTCTCTCTGCTCTGCTAACCCACCAAACGCTGAATGGTAATGTGAACACTCTTGCCACTTCCAATATCACCGCTCCTCACTGGAGACAGTCAATAGTAGGATATATATATAGAGAGAGAGATAGAGGGAGAGCGAGCGAGAGAGATAGAGGGAGAGAGAGATAACTAAAAGGAGAGCGAGAGGGAGAGAGATAGAGAGCAATTGAGCGGAGGGGAGACAGCAAGACACAAATGTGTCAATGTAAAGTGAAAACAATATTAGATGGTTTAGTTCATAGTAACCTTCCAATTGATATTTCCAAGTTTGCATTTTTAATACATGTACTTCTCTTTTGTTTGTTTGTATTACAAAAGTTCCCCTTCCAACATTACATAATTATCATTACCTGCGTTATCAATTAAGATCTCACAAAATTGTGAATATGTTAGGGCTTTGATTCCCTTCCCCAGCAGCATTTTGGGAACTGGAGCTATCCTATTAGCTTTAGTTATCCCCTGAAATACAGTATATCAAAGCTGGAGCTGTCCCCTTAGCTGTAGCCAGTCTATGAACTATTGGTATCCTCAGAGCTGGAACTATCCTCCGCGATGTAGCTGGCCTAGAAGCTGTCGCTATCCTCTGACTTATAGCTGTCCTTAGAGCTGCAGCTAGCCTCAACGCTGTAGCTAGCCTCAAAGATGTAGCTGGCCTCAAAGATGTAGCTAGCCTTGGAGCTGTCGCCATCCTCAAAGATGTAGCTAGCCTTGGAGCTGTCGCTATCCTCAAAGATGTAGCTAACCTTGGAGCTGTAGCTAGCCTCGGAGCTGCAGCTGGCCTCGGAGCTGCAGTTGGCCTCAGAACTAACGCTAGCCTTTTTGTCATCCCAGTTGACAATGCCTTAGCATGCCACAAATTTACTTGATTATTGCAGACTCTGTTGCCCCTAGTGGCCACGTTTAAATGTGATTCTTGATGTCCAGGGGACCTAACTGTTTTTTTATATTGACGTCAATCTTAAACAAAACCTCACAGCATTGCCCTGGGAAGGTCACACATAGACACACACACACACACACAGACCTGGTTGCTGTCCGTCAAAGACTATATCGGTGATGGACTACTAAGACAGTTTTCTCTGTGGAGAATACTATTTCTTGTTTAATAGGAGCCCTACTAATTGGGCTTTACTTTACTCTTCACATCACTGCTTTACCTTTGCATTTGCATCATTATTATAATCTCACCATAGCTTTCATCGTGGACAAAGACTATGTGCAGTAACAATTTAGTTTGATTACATCATTTAGCAGACGCTCTTACTCAGAGCCACTTAAAGAGTAGTGCAGACATGTTCCTTGTTTGTCGAGCTGCTCTCCATGGTCCTGGCTTTTCAAGTTACACGCTCTACACACCAAGCTTCACGGGACCTCATAACCGTAATGCTTTTACTACACACCCGCAAGCACTTCACACATGTCTCTTAACAGGTCCAACTGCATTGTTAAAAGTGTATTAAATATATCTATGGCACAGTTCTTGTCATACTACGCATGGAGCTCAGATGTCGGTAGTCTTTAATAGATGCATCATTAAAAAGACCAGGGTGTTATTGTTACGGCTGCACCATGACGGCCAATTGCCAAACCGTGTTACAATTTTGTTTTTATGGCCTCTACTGAAACGTGCACGTCAGGCATTTTCTAACTAGTCTATAGCAAACAGAGAAAAGGTCTTCAGATGCTACTGTTTCTCTTGGAGGTCAAGTCCAGCTTCTCATTTATTAAAGCACCTACAGCCATGCAGTTCACTTGGTCTAGCGAGTAATTTGCCATTGCTGTGCTTACCGGTGCTTGCTTTCTTTTTCGCAATGAGTCAAACATTTGATTTTGCCCTCTCTGATGTTTTGGCTATGTCTCTGATTTATTTTGATTTATTTATTATCATACTGGCCTGCATGACTTGCATTTACACTTTTTTGGCCCTCGTGTTGTCAGACACCTGCAGCTAACTCCAAATGCAAATTCAAAACCTAGAATCAAAACAGAAATATTCAGGTCTCTTGTCTATTCACTAAAAATGAATAGAAACCCACATGCGTAATAAGAAAAGGCTCTGACAAACATCCAGACATGTTTGGTCCACTTAAATGGGGGAAATATGTACAAATATGTACAAAAACTTCTGAGGTCTGTACTCTAACCTCATCATCGTTATATTTAAGTTTGGAGCCAAAACAACTCTCCACATATGTACAGACTACACTGTATGTTATGAATTCAACATAATCAAGTATTTTGAATCTTTCAAAGTATTTTAAATGTTTTTCTAAAAATGCCTTCAATATACAGTGGGGAGAACAAGTATTTGATACACTGCCGATTTTGCAGCTTTTCCTATTTAGAAAGCATGCAGAGGTCTGTAATTTTTAACATAGGTACACTTCAACTGTGAGAGATAGAATCTAAAACAAAAATCCAGAAAATCACATTGTAGGGTTTTTTTGTGATTAATTTGCATTTTATTGCATGACATAAGTATTTGATCACCTACCAACTAGTAATAATTCCGACTCTCACAGACCTGTTAGGTTTTCTTTAAGTAGCCCTCCTGTTCTCCACTCATTACCTTTATTAACTGCCCCTGTTTGAACTCGCTACCTGTAGAAAAGACACCTGTCCACACACTCAATCAAACAGACTCCAACCTCACCACAATGACCAAGGCCAGATAGCTGTGTAAGGACATTAGGGATACAATTGTATACCAGCACAAGGCTGGGATGGGCTACAGGACAATAGACAATCAGCTTGGTGAGAAGGCAATAACTGTTGGCGCAATTATTAGAAAATGGAAGAAGTTCAAGATGGAGGTCAATCACTCTCGGTCTGGGGCTCCATGCAAGATTTCACCTCGTGGGGCATCAATGATCACGAGGAAGGTGAGGGATCAGCCCAGAACTACACAGCAGGACCTGGTCAATGACCTGAAGAGAGCTGGGACCACAGTCTCAAAGAAAACCATTAGGTTTCACTTCGCCGTCATAGATTAAAATCCTGCAGTGCACGCAAGGTCTACCTGCTCAAGCTAGCGCATGTCCAGGGCCGTCTGATGTTTGCCAATAACCATCTGGATGATCCAGAGGAGGAATGGGAGAAGGTCATGTGGTCTGAGGAGACAAAAATAAAGCTTTTTAGTCTAAACTCCACTCGCAGTGTTTGGAGGAAGAAGAAGGATGAGTACAACCCCAAGAACACCATCCCAACCGTGAAGCAATGGAAACATCATTCTTTGGGGATGCTTTTCTGCAAAGGGGACAGAACGACTGCACCGCATTGAGGGGAGGATGGATGGGGCCATGTATCGCAAGATCATGGCCAACAACCTCCTTCCCTAAGTTAGAGCATTGAAGATGGGTCGTGGCTGGGTCTTCCAGCATGACAACGACCCAAAACACACAGCCAGGGCAACTAAGGAGTGGCTCCGTCAGAAGCATCTCAAGGTCCTAGAGTGACCTAGCCAGTCTCCAGACCTGAACCCAATAGAAAATCTTTGGAGAGAGCTGAAAGTCCGTATTGCCCAGCTACAGCCCCGAAACCTGAAGGATCTGGAGAAGGTCTCTATGGAGGAGAGGCCAGAATCCCTGCTGCAGTGTGTGCAAACCGGGTCAAGAACTACAGGAAACATATGATCTCTGTAATTGCAAACAAAGGTTTCTGTACCAAATATTAAGTTCTGCTTTTCTGATGTTTTAAGTACTTTTGTCATGCAATAAAATGCAAATTAATTACTTAAAAATCATACAATGTGATTTTATGGGTTTTACATAGTTGAAGTGTACCTATGATAAAAAGTACAGACCTCTACATCCTTTGTAAGTAGGGAAACCTGCAAAATCGGCAGTGTATCAAATACTTGTTCTCCCCACAGTAAGTGAAGGAATACAGACTAAAGTACGGATCATTAAACAGAGTAGATTTTATATCTATATATATACATGGATTCTGTAATAGACACTTTGAAAAACTCAATAAGCAACATTCCGTTGCCTGCTTTTGTTTCTCAGAAACCTTTCAATAGTGGGTTTGAATCATCCATATGTGTGCCAGTGTGGTGTCTTCAGTCTTTTAGGCTGTACGTACTCTTATGTAAAAATCAAAAGGTTAACGTCATCGCAGTTTGATTCAAATATATACATAAGCCTAGCATTGGACTAAAATCTCCAGGAAACACCTCAGTTCTGCTTGTGTTCTTCACCAGACTTGTTCACGTCCCCCCTGAGGATTCAGCCTGGTGGAGATCCTCTTGCACCTCGGTGACCTACCAGAGAGGATTACGGTGAGTCACCGAGGGCCTAACCGGGATCGAGAATGAGCCTGAAAGTCCACCGCACAGCTCCGCTGTTCCTCGGTAAGCTGTGCCTCAGACCGGCCATCCTAATCGGCTCACTGGGCTGCCACCAGAATGTATATATACACTGACATAATCATCAGTGTCATGTTCAAAACTTGATCTAGCACATTTGCCTAGTGCCATTGGTAGAGCGCGATGCACACTTTTGAGAATGGCCCTAACGAGGAAACAATATTGCGACTTAAACGCGGCATGACTTTAGACGCCACTTGCACTTGAGGTCCGGCCGAAAGTGTGCTTCTGCTTTTCACCCCGCAGAGAGTTGTGTTATTATTTTTGTTTTAGCCGGCCTCGGTTGAACTCCTGTGACTCAACGCAACCAGGGGAATGGTCCCAACGGCGTCACGTCCGTGAGCGCATGCCTGCCAGGCCTGTGCATGTGTTTGTGTTTGCCTGTGTGCATGCCTAATCACAGCCATCACTCCGCTGGGTACCTGTAGGTGGACCTTTTTATCATATTGATGGATGGCCTGAGCCTCCATCACTTTGGGGTGCAGCACTCCTAAACCCCCACCCCACCCCCACCCCCCCCCCTGGAAATTGAGATCTGAGGAAGATTGTTCCCTGGTTTTTCACCCTTCTGATTTATTTGGAATTTATGCCTCATGCTTTCAATTTCCCCACAACACAGTATAACTTCAATATGTAACCAATTTCCAGGCGGGAAACACCATGCAAATGTATCCGTCGCTATTTCAAGTGAATTTCTGCACCCTGAAACACCATGGCATCATACATATGGAAAGGGATTAACGCAAATCTGTTCTTTGACCTACATTCTCTCCAATTCTTTCCCCTCAAGCATTTAAACACTTAAAATGTCCCTGTTTGGATATTTACATCAATTTCGCAATTATTTACTTTGCTAGAGAGGAGCAAAGTGGGTGTGCGTGTGTGTGTGTTAAATTGAATTATATCCATGTGTATTTATGTCTTGTTGCGTTGTGTCTTTTGTTATGTGAGGTTGGCTGGAGAGACCGAGGCTGTGGTAGTCTAGTGAGGTCTTTAGGTGTCACTTAGACAGCTATGAGGAAACAGAGATGATTACATACATATGTATGAATACATTTGTATATGTGTGTGTGTGTGCGTGTGCCCTCCGGAATGAATGACACGCTAGGTAAAGCTGCAAAAAAATTACATTGTTGTTTGTCAGTTTGATTTCATGCTCCAAACATCATATGAATCTAACCTTTATTTGAGAATAAAGACAAAACATTTTCCACATTATGTAAGGATATACATTTATTATGAATGACATTTGTAATGTATACCTTATATAATTACATGACCTCACTGAGATCTTATAAAATCTCATGTAAACATGAGGTATTGTCTGCTAAAGATTTTACTTTTTAAAATTTGGCTCACCCACGACAAGCTGTTTCACCAGGGTTTGAATAGGTGACGAACAGGCTAAACATCCTTAGTTATACATCAACACGGCAAAGGCCAGAGAATGCAGAAATAAAACAAAACAAATGATTGACCACAACCAACCAGGATGATCTAAAAGCAAAGGGCTGATGTTGGTTACATTTGGGCTCACCAAGTCTCCAAAGCTGCGATAACACCGCCAGATGCAAACCTCCCTGGCCACCAAACCCCAAACATAAATACCTAGATATTGCAATTGGAACTTTTGTTGAACCAGGTTTTAAAATGAGTTTTCTAGCCACATTAAACAGACGTGGGTTGCATGCAAAATAGAAGCTAGTCCCCACTGTAAACTATGGTGGTGGATCTGTTATGTTGGAAGGCTGTTTCATATCTGAAGACCCTAGGACCTTTGTTAGGGTAAATAGATATCAACTACCAGGGGATATTAGGCCAAAGGTGATTATAGGTTGGGTATAGTCCTGCGATTGTGTAAAGGGGGATGATTACAGGGGAGTTTACCAGAGAATATCATGTCAGGTACTAATTTAGCCAAAAACCAAATTTGAAACATTAACTTCTAACAATACCTGCAGATATCTGCGGGCCATTTCTAATAGCATTTATGGAAATAGAAGAGTAAACAACTTTCATAAGTTTCATTATTATTTTTATTATTTATTAATTGATTTATTCCGTAATGTGCCACATTTAGGCCTCCATACTGAGAAAGTCTGGAGATGTCTGGAAAGGAATTGTGGGACGTCCCCATGAGAGGACCACTCCCTGGCCATTGGGGAGCATTCCTTGTCCGTTTCATTGGCCAGTGGGAAGCATTCCTTGTCCGTTTCATTGGCCAGTGGGGAGCATTCCCTGTCCATTTCATTGGCCAGTGGGGAGCATTCCCTGTCCGTTTCATTGGCCAGTTGGGAGCATTCCTTGTCCGTTTCATTGGCCGGTAAGGAGCATTTCCTGTTCGTTTCATTGGCCAGTAGGGAGCATTCCCTGTCCATTTCATTGGCCAGTGGGGAGCATTCCTTGTCCGTTTCATTGGCCAGTAGGGAGAATTTCCTGTTCTTTCATTGGCCAGTAGGGAGCATTCCTTGTCCGTTTCATTGGCCAGTAGGGAGCATTCCTTGTCCGTTGCATTGGCCAGTAGGGAGCATTCTTTGTCCGTTTCATTGGCCAGTAGGGAGCATTCCTTGTCCGTTTCATTGGCCAGTAGGGAGCATTCCT
>JACXGK010007469.1:12897-25334 GCA_016801125.1 Novumbra hubbsi | reverse complement strand
TGAACATTGTAATCAACTGCAGTGGTGATGGGTGAACATTGTAATCAACTGCAGTGGTGATGGGTGAACATTGTAATCAACTGCAGTGGTGATGGGTGAACATTGTAATCAACTGCAGTGGTGATGGGTGAACATTGTAATCAACTGCAGTGGTGATGGGTGAACATTGTAATCAACTGCAGTGGTGATGGGTGAACATCGCCAACCCACCTTCAGAGTCTCGATGTAGGCCTCGTTGATATCGCTCAGGCCCAGTCTCAGGGGGATGAGGAGGACCAGGGGCTTCCAGAGAGCTGTCTCCTCCTCAGCCAGGGCACAGGCCCCCTCCAGGCAGCCGTTGGGCTCCGACATCCCCCCCTGGGGGTCCGCGCACGCTCCCCTGTAGTCCAGCCAGGGCATGCACAGCCTCTCTGTGGATTACAGATTACATCACTCTCCAGACCTGCACAGCCTCTCTGTGGATTACAGATTACATCACTCTCCAGACATGCACAGCCTCTCTGTGGATTACAGATTACATCACTCTCCAGACCTGCACAGCCTCTCTGTGGATTACAGATTACATCACTCTCCAGACCTGCACAGCCTCTCTGTGGATTACAGATTACATCACTCTCCAGACATGCACAGCCTCTCTGTGGATTACAGATTACATCACTCTCCAGACATGCACAGCCTCTCTGTGGATTACAGATTACATCACTCTCCAGACATGCACAGCTTCTCTGTGGATTACAGATTACATCACTCTCCAGACATGCACAGCCTCTCTGTGGATTACAGATTACATCACTATCCAGACATGCACAGCCTCTCTGTGGATTACAGATTACATCACTCTCCAGACATGCACAGCTTCTCTGTGGATTACAGATTACATCACTCTCCAGACATACACACCGACTGGAGGACCAACCTACAGCATACCAATAAAAGAATGCACTACTCACTGATCTCCTCAATTACCACAGTGTTGTCCATGGCAACGTGAACAGCC
Source organism: Novumbra hubbsi (assembly GCA_016801125.1). Classification (NCBI taxonomy): domain Eukaryota; kingdom Metazoa; phylum Chordata; class Actinopteri; order Esociformes; family Umbridae; genus Novumbra; species Novumbra hubbsi. Next base: position 24,337 of record JACXGK010007469.1, on the reverse strand, counting down.
AAACGGCTCCATGAGTCGAACACGGCTAGTTTCCTGTGGGGACGCCAGACACACCGTTTAACAGTACACACCTACAGCACAATCCGTATTGCCATAGCCTGCTTTCCAGCTGGTTAGTGCCGTCATTCCCATTACATTCATGTTGCTCAAATCCCTTTTGCAGAGTATTTGTCTTTGGCAATTAGCAGGAATCAGCCCTCTGTACTTACTTGAGCACCTGTGCCACTGTGTTAGGTCCATACCACTGCCCTATAGACTTCCCCTCACCAACTCCCATCTGGGCTGCAGAAGATGGAGAGAGAGACAGACAATTGCAGTTAGCATTACCACAATATAAAGATGCACCATTATACCACAATTGTCTTGACAATTGTCAAGCTTGAAAGTAAATAAAATCTAAATAGCCCTGTGTCGACCTATTTGAAGTTACCTAAAGATAACGATTCGAAAGAGTTGTAACTAGTTGGCAAAGGATTTTGGGGTCTAACGTAAAAAATAAACTTTGGGGGTTAATTACAAGCACATTAAATACTGTGCAAGAAAGCCGAAACTGGGACATAAGTTTACCATTCAGCATAACCTACAGTATAAAACTACAGTATAAAATATTTACCAATCTGGTGTAATGAATAGTAGCAGTCTTTCTTATCAAGGAAAGCGTTGAGGATACTGGTGTACTCTTCTCTCTGTGGCCGGCCTCTCATCCATCTCCAGTCTGCTCAACAAAACCACCATTATCATTGACTGTGTGAAACAAGAATTCCATTGTACACAAGCACTTAGCACAATGCAATGGGAGACAGGTGCCAGTACCACTGGAGATGATTTGCTATATCGTTAATTAAACCAGAATGATTGGGTCAGTAAATTATTTCTTCTTTTGGCTGTATATAAGCCAAAGGTTTGGATAAGCAATCATACAATTGCTTTAAGGTTAACTTATAGATAATTCCCAACTTGTTATTTATAAATGGTTCAACCAATATGTGCACACTTGCTCACAAATACAACACTTTATAAATTATTCCCCTATTTCAGGCCACCAAAAATAACCTAAAACACGGCAGACAATGGGCCTCTTCCCTGGTGATGCTCTGCAAGACGTCTTTAGTGGTTGATAGTTTTGAATTCTTCCTGCATCAATTCTCCCCATCAGCAGATCAATTTAAATCTGGCGAATTAATTTGATAGTCAAGAACGTTCCACTTTTTGAAAAACTTTAAAGTGGCCATGGAAGTATGTTTGGGGACATGATCTTGCTGTATGACAAAGCGCCGTCCAATGAGTTTAAAGGTGTTTCTGCCTTCTTCACAATTTGTTCTCCCTGTTTTTGAAGGAAACTAGTGGTTTGCGCCTTTCAGTGAAATCTCCAGCAAACGGTAGTGTCTGACATAGCCTGGCCTACCTCCTGGATCCTGTTGCAGATACGATTCTTCTATACTCAATGTACACAGAAAAACCCTAAAGCAAAAGCTGAGAATGTTACCGCAGTAACTGTTTCATTTCAAGTCCAATCTTTTGATGAAAAAAAAATTCTCAGTAACCACAAAAGGACATTGCAAGTCTAAAGGAACCAAAAACGGTACGTAATTAATGAAGCAGACATGCACACCTCTCCCCAAATGCCTGCATATCAGGGCCTCTCCTAGGATCATCTGCCCGCATCGAAGCATGCAGCCCCAGCCTGTGTCGGATGTAGGGCCTGTCCCTCCTGGAACACATCAGAACATAACCTTCACCCGATGGGCTAAATGTGTTTGTATTTAATACATTTGAAATGCAACAGTATTGTTTCTGCAACACAGTAGTCGTTTTTAGACTGCGGTACCCTAAAAACCACGTGTGTCTTCTGACAGCTGTGGCTTTGGGCTACTTACCAATGGGAGGGAAGTTTTTCCTGTAAGTCAACCATAGTCGTGAAGTGACATCTGAGAGAATATCTTCCTTCTCTGGATAAAAAAAACAGGCAAAGAGATAGCTAAGACGTATGCCTTTTGCTGCATTTGCATTTTCACATCATCGTTTAAGTGTGTTTGTGCTATATTCCCATCATTTGTATATGTGGACCATGATACGTGAATGTATTGATATTAAAACGTGATACCCCCTGACACCAACTCCCCATGACATTATATATCAGTAAGGTTTTATGCTATAGTCCTGCTGTATGATCTAATCTTTAAGGTTACCTGTTAGTGCATTGAATTCTTTCCCTAAGATCCACACAGGTTCTGAGGTCTCTGGGAAATCTTCAAACTCTCCGAAGCGAAGTGTATCGTATGTGAGTGTTGCTGAAAAATAGGATTTTCAGTTCAAAATGTTTGACAGACACTCATTTAGAGGGACCTACAGTAACGAGTGCATACATTCTTAGTACTGGACCCCAAGGGAACTGAAACAAAAAACCTGGTTTTAAAAGCGCTACGCACTTATCAAGTGAACTAGACAAAACCGATGTCTAAATAATGTTAATAATAGTTAAGCTCTGACTTCGTCATGGAGTTAACCACCGTGACTGTTTTTTGTACATTCATTTCACTACCATTCGATGACTACTGTTATGTAGGTAATAAAGATCCAACCCCTTCTAGCACTGCAGAAATAGACTCCCTCAGTCAATATAATTTGACAGCTAAGATAGCTTGTAGACAGCCAAAGATGGGATTGCGACAGAGAATGACACTGCAATATATTTGGATTGCTAGCTATGTGACCCCACTTTAGCAGTTGTTGGTTGCTGGCTACCTATTGACATCGGATGAGAATGTTGTGCTTTGAGAATAGTCGAAAACAACGATTTGCCTTGCGAGTCAGGCACCCAGTTTTGCCAACGCTGAACTGTCAAGGAAATTGCCTTCGCTAAACCTGGGCTTATTTAAGTCCAAAATAAACTGAATTCTAGGTTAGCTGTAGTTAGCCAACTCGCTAATATGTTCATCGCCTACTAGTTAACTAGATAAGTCTAATTATAGGAGGGTTTAGTTAACATATACTTGCAGTACTAGCAGCGCTAGCTAGTTAGCTACAGCGTTAACTACTGTAGGCAACGTAACTATTATTGACAATTGATTCACATTTAAAATAGACGTAGATACACTCAACTGATGTGTACGAAATATAGTTACAAGGCATGAATTAGTTTTTGAAGCGGACAAAAATGCACTCACATTAAGTAACGATATTCCTTAAGACTTCCTACCTGCATCCATCCCGACAGTGCTTCACCCTATCCTTGTTGTTAGGTCATAGCTAGAAGGGATGCAGCTAATGTCCGTGACGTCACACTCTTACTCTGGACTTTGAGTTCCGCCCGAGAATAAACAAAAACTCAACATGAGGTCTGGCCTAATTCATTCCTGTCGTTGACGGATATCCTTGTGAACTGTTACTCGGTTAAATGCAAAAAATTGTTGCATGTATATTTTATGTTCAAATGTTTTGCGAATTAGGTAAACTGTCTTAGCTGGTTCAACATCCGTGTGCTAATTATTGGCGAAAATACATTGTTTATTTTGGGGGGTGAGGAAGAAACAACTTGGCATATTGTCTAAAGTGAATTGCTTTGTGATGCTGGATGGACATGCTGGGATAAAATACCAATTCGCATTATATAAATTAGACAATGAGTGTTCAATGCATGGTTCCTTTTTACCAACTGGGCAGACATGTTTTTGTGTTGTTGCATTTCGTTTAGAGTTGTTAACTTTGTTCTTTCAATTTCCTGTATTACGCTTGGTCAGGTCTGTCTGCAGAAAAGATACGCAAGGACCAAGTGTAGCTAATATCTGACTGACAACGAACCTCTATATCCCCGATTGAGATTTACCCAAAAAGTACAACTACAACATTAACGAAACTCCTTTTCTGCGTGTGTAAAAACTAGCAAAAAAAGCGAAAGCTTAGTACATAGAAGTTTCATAAATGTTTGCACAAATTCGAGGGCATTATAATATAATGCTGTATCCTTCCTAACCACTAACTTGTTGTAGGTCCGTCCAACGCGGATAAGACTGCATGATGTTATGTATGATATCCAATCAGATGTTTTGTTTTGGGCGGGGCAAAGATTTGTCATCCAATAAGAGGCGTCTGAAATTCTAGGCGAAACGTCTTTGCATATCTGTGAGTAGTATTGATTAAATGTGCTGAAAGTGAGTTCTTGCAATCTATAGTATCACGATCGGCGAATCTTAAACTGACTTTCAATACCCCTAGCACATAAATTAAGAGAACAAAGGATTTTTTTCCCGTGACCACTTGTTTCCTCAGCATACTGAGCTGTAATAGCTATTATGTTTTTAACCATGAATTTGTATGTTTTTTTAATGAAAATTAGCAATGTTGAAAAGCCTTTTCCCTACGTTATTTTTCAAACATCTTGTTCTACATAAAAACATGTCATTATCCTGTATTTGTACTTGACACAAGGTGGCGGCAAATCATGATTAATACGTTTGCTATTAAAATAAGTATTATCTAATAAAACAACAATGACTATGTCCACAATAATACAACTACATATTTGCTCATACAAAATCAGAGAAACATAATATGAAAAAAAGGAAAGAGTCTAATGATCACAATGTACACTGAAGGGAGTATGATAAGACAATATGTGTGTGTGTCTGGTTGAACAAGTTTCATTAAGGAGGGAAAGTGTGTATGTTTGTGTGTCCATGGCAAACGTGTGTAACGAGTTGTGAGAAGTGGGAATTCGTCTGTGAAGATTAGGGTTAGACAAGCTGTAGAACTGCGGCTCTATGGGATGAATAGAGCTGTTGTTATTAAACAGCCGGAGTTATTCCTCTTGACCAGGCAGGAGAGGGTGTGTTCAGGTCTCTGACCAAGCTGGTTTTCATGGAGACACACTTAGTCCAGCAGCCATTTGTGGTGCATCACTTTCGTGTACAAGCACCACTTACCAGGCTAATCTGTCTGCCCATCACCCCCTGCCCCACCCACCGGGAATGAATAAAACATATATACTACACAGTATCAAAGACACCAGCTGACGGAATGAATCAACAGGGACATTTAAATAAGTTTATTTCTAAAGACACTCAGTGTGGCAAGCCAGATACAGTGTACAAATAAAATACTTTGTAGTAATTCACAGGATGAAAATCATTTTATGGAAGAGCAAACCGACAGCATTTCTAAGTGGGATTTTAGTTGCAGGTGATGGAGTATTCCGTAATTTAACATTATTCTATGAACATTTCATTGCACCAATCACACACCTTATCATCACATACAATTAACATTACAGAACACAGGCAAACAATATTTAAGGATTTGTCCAAATGGAGTAATTGAGAGTGATTTCACTTAGCGAAGTTAGGTTTACGATAAATTCCCTTGACCATCAAAATAATTGCTGGTGGTCATGTAATTGTTTTCCACTGCAAGGGAGTAAGACAGCTGACTGAAAATACAGGTTAAAAGGGGAATGCAAGCGTGAAGCAAGCAATAAATATTTATCTCGGAGAAAAACTCTAAATAGAAATCCAAACCCAGAAATAAAATTAGATATTGAAAGGTCAAAGATTGACGAGTTGTATCCTATTCTATATTTCTGATGATCTATACGAATAGATCTGTTGTATTCTATTCTGTATCACGGTGGGTCTGACTACTACCTCACAATCCAGCTTGAGGGACGTCAACAAAGGTTACTGTTACAACTTTTATGACTAGCATAAATTGTGTGCAAGCAGATGCTAACAGGCTAATTCACATTCACACTCCAGGCCAGTAGCTTGTTAATTTGTGTAGCCCCATGGTGCATCAGTGGTAGTTGAGAGGGTTCAGTGCAAACATCTGCAGGTGTAAACAAAAGCATATCTAGAGCAGTGATGGGTTCCCTTCGGCCAGCTTGACGGTGCCTGGCCGTCCTAGCCTTGGTCCCATATCTATTTGTGCTATCATGCAAGTACTCGTCGCACATTGTCATGCTAAAACATGACAGCAATGGAAAAGTCAAGAGAAACGACAGATTGGCTTGACCGCTCAGGGGCCAGCGCCCAGCGCCCAGCTCTACCGGGGTCACTTGTCCCGAAGCAGGTAAAACACAACGGCCTTCAGGTAATGTCCACAGGTGCACGCTGCAGAAACCAACCAATGGGAGCGGAAGCTGGGGTCCGTGTTAACCACGCACTTTGTAATATCCACCTGTGACAGAAGACAAAACAGAGTTCTTTACCGAGTTATAACGCAAAACAGACATTGGCTACGTCCAAATACTTTGAACCTTTGCCCAAATGTGTGCCTTTCCAAGCTTCCCAGTACGGATTTACAGAAATAGCATTGACTACTGCAACAGTGAACGAAACTACATCCACAACAGATTGGAACGACTGTGAGTGATTAGTGGGTGGCTGGGATGCAGACATGGACCTTTGAGCAGAGGTTGGGCACCATAGACTCACGGTTCAAAGTTTCAGTTGTGGGATGCCCTACATACTGGTTTTATTCCTTTACAGAGGGAGGGATCATGTAGGAGTTAGTAAGTAACCAGAGAAACAGTGAGCAGCAAGCAGTGACGTACACAGGACGAACCGCATTAGGAAATATATTTGTGACATGCTAGGTCATGCTGGTCTTATCGAGTGGATATACAATTAGAGGTGGAAATGTTTATTTAAAAAAGCCTCTTTACTTCGAGTATGTCTCTGGGGGGGGGGGGGGGTTATTGTAAGTGACTTACACATAGTGTCGCTGGCCAAAACCGGCCCTGTAATCTTAACAAGGGAAGATTTCGACATTTTACATTCCAACAACGGGTCAAAGGTGTCGAGTGCCAATAAAATAAACAGTCATCAAGTCCTCTGAGGAGGATTACATAAAACTAAGTAAACAGATTAAATGTATCAATCAATATTGTGTTGTTTCTTTTCTCCCACATGGTACCACTGTCCAGTTAATTCTGATCAGAATCGTCAATCGGTTCATGTCAAAACAATGACCAAACTAGAGTTTGCAACTTCATTTCCCTCTGACCCATTTTTGCTGCGTTCAGACGGACAGCGCCGCTTTAAAAACCGCCTGGTGTGAAATGATTTGATTGGTCCAATTAGCGATGAAAAACAGATCCGACCCGGACAGCCGGTCGGACACAGCCGAATGCCCCACTAATCTGTTGACGGACTGGTCAAGACGCCCTGGGAAACCTTGCTTCCACTGGCATCAACAGAACAAGGGCATGGGATTAGCACACGTAACGCCAATCCACTATGTTCGCCAACCCAAGAGCCGTGCCAAGACTGAGTTACAAGATAGAGCCCTACATAGTAGAGCCCTAAATAGGGAATACTGTCCTGGTCCAAAGGAGTGCATTAGACAGGGAGAGGTGTGTCATTGGGGATTCATCCTAGCCTTGCTGATTAGGGGCTCTTTTTTCCCTTCTACACGTTGCCAACAGAGCAAACCTTACAGATTCAGGCCCAATGATCCTTTTTTAGGCCTCAACTCTGAGCACCATTTGAGAACCATGCTCGGATGCATGTTTCAGTCCCAATGTTTCTAGGCAACAGTACATTGACGCATTCTGAGGTTGGAGTCATGGCTAACTTATAGGGGCCTCTGGGTCTGTGAAATGCTATTGTCTTCCTGGAAATCACAAGGATGTAAGGACAACTGCTGACCTGATAGGTAGATGACTATGTGATAGGTAGATGACTGTGCAAGGATAAGTGCTGTCCTGATTGGTAGATGAGTATGTAAGGATAACTGCTGACCCGATTGGTAGATGACTATAAAAGGATAACTCCTGACCTGATTGGTAGATTACTACGTAAGGATAACTGCTGATCTGATTGGTAGTTGACTTGTGGATTGTATACTGTCAGCCCCCAGTAGAGTCAAAAATAAATAGTAAAAAGACAAAAATGTTAACGCATATGCTATATTGATTCATCCTCTAACAATGTCTGAATAACTTGAACTTTATAACAAAATCAATAAGTGTAGAAACATTTTAGCTGACATGCTGGCCGGTCTTATGTAAGATCTGCCGTAGCTGATATGTGAAGCAGGAGAGCTGCTGATTCACTGCCCTGTTTCGTAACTGCGTTGTGCGTTATGATATGACAACTTTCACAACTAAATTAAAACTCTAGAAGGGGGTGTGTATAATTTTGGATTAAAGTTTGCTCCATCCATTATTAACACATAGTTTATTGTAAACAAAGATCCGTCGACAGCGAGAGACTCAGTCAATCACTTAAAGACTTACTACGATAGAGGACAAGTAAGAGCTTAGCTGTGCTCATTCCCTTTGTCTCTAGACCGGTTTGTTTAACCCAAGTGTACACAGTAACGTTTCAGACTAGTTAACTGACCGCCAAAGAAAGAGACCCGTATTAACGTATGAGGCCACATTGGAGATCCTTTAATTTCCTCTTCAGAAGCCCAGCACACGCTGTAGGATCAAAATAACATGTGAAAATGTAAAAAAAACTAAATCTATAAAAAAAAAAGGGTAGTGCCCTGTTGGTGTGAGATATCTTTCAGTTGAGGTACCTTTAAAGATGCTTGCTCAAATCTTTGTAAAGTTTCAACCAGTAGTTTTGAAAGTGTTTCTAACTTGTGTGCTATGTCGTACATTATGTGTACTACTTTGTACGTCCATTACTTTGTCCATTACATTTACTACTCTGTTGATTGTCCATTACGTGTACTACTCTGTTCTTCATCCATTATGTGTACTACTCTGTATGTTGTCCATTACGTGTACTACATTGTATGTCGTCCATTACGTGTACTATTCTGTATGTTGTCCATTACTTGTACTACTTTGTATGTTGTCCATTACGTGTACTACTCTGTATGTCGTCCATTACGTGTACTACTCTGTATGTCGTCCATTACGTGTACTACTCTGTATGTCGTCCATTACGTGTACTATTCTGTATGTTGTCCATTACGTGTACTACTCTGTATGTTGTCCATTACTTGTACTACTTTGTATGTTGTCCATTACGTGTACTACTCTGTATGTTGCTTGGGAAAGTGGGACCTCCAACGTCCACTTCGGTCAACGTCTATGATGCAGAGTTCGCCAGTTGCTCTTACCCAGCCCCCTCTCCTCTTCAACCAGGAGACCAGGCTCTTGCGGACAAACTCCCCCATGCAGTCTACGATGGTGTGCACCATGGCAGGGTGACCTTGCCTCACGCAGTCCACAGCCAAGGCACCCGCCACCGCATACAAGGACACCACCTTTCCCCACGTTACACCTGAGGAGAGACGCATAGTCACCCAGGATGACAAACCGTCAGTGGTCATGACGGCAGTTCAGTCTTCAGTCAGGTTCAGACTCGTTCACAGGGTCATAACAGTCTCAAGCATAGCCCGTGTATTTTTAGCTCATTACAAAAGGAGATCACTTAAAATCATGAATTTGTGGTGTATAACTTTGAACTGGAAGGCAGTTGCGTGAGATCATGGTTTGAGGTTTTACGTGACCGTGTTGCCTGTAGGCCACGTGTCGCCATTTGCAGTAAGCAAATTAAGCTTCCAGCCACACGCCTGAAGGAGCTAAGTGTGTTGGAGGAGCAGACGGCATCCCAGCCAGAGTCTCCAGTGAAGGGGAGCAGAGAGAGGTGGGAGGTCAGTCAGGAAGAGATGTTAGAAAGAGAAAAGAGATAAAGAGGGGGGGGGTGGGAGGGAAAGGAAGGGAGAGAGCAGGAGAGGGGACACAGAGAAAGAGTTACGTAACTACTGTATTTGCACACAGACGTTCAGCCTGTCTCTTGCAAAACAAGAAAGCTCATAACAAACAGTCAGACTAGGTTATATTATTCCTTATTAGCTCAGAAAGTTTTTCCAACTTGAACCACTTGTATTCCGTAGGATTTCATCTAGTACGCTACCATTTATGGTAAGGCCTTCAGGCTACGGGGAATGTTAATAGCCCTACATCGAAATTTGAAGCTCGGCTTCATTCCTTTGTTGAAATATTGTGCAATATTGCAAAGCAGAGGACCAATGCATCAAGTCCAGCACAGGACAACAGACCATCGGTGTTGGCTCTTTCACACTAGCACATAAGATTAAAATTGCCTTTCAATAGTCAAGCTTTTGTGCGGATCAGTCAGCCCAGCAAACGTGTTGCTAAAAACATATTTTAGCGAAACGTCCCGGGGTCCCAGAGGTGAGGTTTTCAAAAACCACCAAACTTCCATCCCCTTGTGAGCGACAGTCAGGATTTACGACGAACAAATACACCTGTCACGTCAGTTAAAGTAAGACCCTTTTCGTATCTCATGGTCAATGGCGCTGCAGTGGAAACACGGAACAGAAGGACGAGGGAACGGTTTCCTATATAGAAAAGAAACCCTTTTCCCAATTACACTCGGCATAGGACGTTGGGCCGTAGTTTCCACCCTGCGGTTTTAGTGAGAACTAATCTAATAAACTACCACCCACTGCTTCCTCCCTGGGCACTGTGGCACTGGGTAGAGTCACAGCAGGTCCCACTCTCTTTCGGTGACAACCAGGGCTCTGGAAGAGTGCTGACTCAGCCGAAGCTGTCAATCTCGCAGACTTCGTGAAAAACAACGGTTATTTCGAAACTACCGAACGCATCGGCGAACGTTGAGCACATTTTCCACGGCCAGCAGAGCAGTTTGTACGCGTTGCAAACGCATGTTCCCTTTTAGTCTAGATCGTTGGTTGTAATGCAGCGGTCTCAGTAGTTGTGGTGGACCTTGGCTGAAAGGAACACCGTTGAAAGGTCCGACTTCGCAAAGCTAGTTATCATAAGGCCCATTCTGTGGCCCACATGGAAGCCTTTCTAACTTTGGGTCTGACACTGCACAAGGTAGGGATGAGGAGTATTTTGGAACTGAGTAACGGTTTGATTACAAGGCAAAACTGTCCGAGAGTTTCAGCAGCTTTTCTGCCTACTGACAGGATGCATGGAGTAGAGATATGATCTTATTTCACCCGGGTGTTACAACCACAGTTATGTCTGTGTGTTTAACAGTTTGAGACATTTAGAGCCTGTGGGTTCAGTAAACACTGCCTTATTATGTGTGTTTTAACAGTTTGAGACAAAAAGTTCAGTTAAGACTGTCCATTATGTCTGTTTAACAGTTTGAGACAGCAGGGTCAGTTTAGACTGTCCATTATGTCTGTTTAACAGTTTGAGACAGTAGGGTCAGTTTAGACTGTCCATTATGTGTGTTTAACAGTTTGAGACAGTAGGGTCAGTTTAGACTGTCCATTATGTCTGTTTAACAGTTTGAGACAGTAGGGTCAGTTTAGACTGTCCATTATGTCTGTTTAACAGTTTGAGACAGTAGGGTCAGTTTAGACTGTCCATTATGTGTGTTTAACAGTTTGAGACAGTAGGGTCAGTTTAGACTGTCCATTATGTCTGTTTAACAGTTTGAGACAGTAGGGTCAGTTTAGACTGTCCATTATGTCTGTTTAACAG
>JACXGK010007469.1:0-12797 GCA_016801125.1 Novumbra hubbsi | reverse complement strand
TCCATTATGTCTGTTCAACAGTTTGATACAGTAGGGTCAATTTAGACTGTCCATTATGTCTGTTTAACAGTTTGAGACAGTAGTGTCAGTTTAGACTGTCCTTTATGTGTGTTTAACAGTTTGAGACATTTGGTAATACAGGCTAAAGGTTTGAGGCAGTAGGTGTGGTTTAGTAATACAGGCTAAAGGTTTGAGGCAGTAGGTGTGGTTTAGTAATACAGGCTAAAGGTTTGAGACAGTAGGTGTGCATTAGTAATACAGGCTAAAGGTTTGGATTTCATTTAGTTATACAGATTGGAGGTTTGAGACGGTAGGTTTAGTTCAGTAGTACAGGCTGAAGATTTGAGACAGTAGGTTTAGTTTTATAAATACAGGCTGGAGGTTTGAGACAGTAGGTTTAGTAATACAGGCTGGAGGTTTGAGACAGTAGGTTTGGTAATACGGGCTGGAGGTTTGAGACAGTAGGTTTAGTAATACAGTCTGGAGGTTTGAGACAGTAGGTTTGGTAATACAGGCTGGAGGTTTGAGACAGTAGGTTTAGTAATACAGGCTGGAGATTTGAGACAGTAGGTTTAGTAATACAGGCTGGAGGTTTGAGACAGTAGGTTTAGTAATACAGGCTGGAGGTTTGAGATGATTGTCCCTGAGGACAAGAGGTTATAGATGGGAAAAATACAGGCTTGGTTGGGTGGTGCCTAAAAAAACAGCCTGATCTGAATTTTCCTCTCGCACATGGCAACCTTCGGCCAGTGTTCCAGGGTTCTCCCTGCCCTGTGTTCATTTTGTTCTGTCAGGAAACAAAAGCTACCCATCTCTAGTCCAGAGACCATCTTAAGCCCAGCCAGAGTTTTTGCAGTTTCAGAGCTATGATGCATTTACACTTAAACAGTCTGTGCCTGCTCTCCATAAACATAACATGGAGAATATTTCATCAATGCAATGTAACTGAGTGTATAGAATTAGAACTGTATTAGAAAGTAGAACTATATCTCTAAATATTCAGCTGTCCACCACACAGCGTAAGTTCAGACCTTGACTATGTTGTTGGCTGATGCGTGGCTTGAACTTTACATACTCAGGCACCTCTAGAGTTTATCTGAGGTTTATCTTTGGCATGTCCTTACACGCTCCGGTCTGACTGACTTTCTGGTTGGACGAGCGGTGTGAGAAACAGAATATGCCTGGTGGAGATGCCCAGGTCTAGGAGGAATACATGATGTGATCTTCAGCTCTTCTGAGCATGTAGGGAACTGCTGCAAAGGGACAGCGCAGCAGAGGAAAGATGTATATCTATTAATTAAACCTTCTGCAGGCTCAGATTCCCTTGTCTGTTCAACAGACTCCAGGTGGCCACAGCGTGTTTAGATATCAGAGTCCCCTTAAGCTCAGAGAGCTTTCAGTCTAAAAGTATAGACGGTAACGACAGTACTTTGAAGAAATGTCCAAAGTTTACTCTGTGGAACAAATTTTGACTTCTTCCAGTAAACCTGTAAAAGAGCAGCTAACATCTTAATTGCACCCTAATCCCTAGTCAATCCTTTAAAGAGGGGCTCTCATTGCAAACTATTTCCCCCTGGGAAAGATTGTCCCCTCTGCGTGACAATGGGGTTTGAGAGCTTCTAGCATCTGTTGCTATATTAACGGTGGGATGAGCTAACGCATCAATTTATTTTGGATCATTGAAGCATAAATGATGCTTAAGTCATTTCCACCATGTAAACAAATCACACATTTCCACAGCAATGCTGCAGAAGTTCTTATTTCCGCAACAACTGAGCTACTACAGACATTATGTTACTAATCCCATGGTTAAATAACATGTTTACTTAAACTTGCCAAACTAGCTAGCGCTTATCTAGCCAAAAAGCTAGCGTTTTACATGCCCAAACGTAGCGAGCGCTTATCAGGTAAAATCGATCTATAACCGTCTACCCACTTAGACATGCCCAAACAGTAAAATACAACCAAGCAACCAGCTTAGCAACCAGCTCAGGTCAGAATTTGGCAGGTTAGGGTTAGAGGGGGATGCTTTTTTTCTAGCACGAACACTGTTTGGCGTGACAGGGCCCATGGGACGTGTACTATACTGTAACCAACCAGGTCTGGTCCCTATTCATGCAGACGTTCTTCCTTAAAATGAAGCTAACTTCTCCTTTTAAATTCGAAGGTCTTAATTGTTTGATAACGAGTTTCTCAGTTCCTCCTTTTTCTAAACCAAACACACGGCTAAAGGCTCACAGCACCTACTTCTCTTCTTGGTGAAACTTACCGTGAATATTTAATGTGGCACAGATAAATGGCAAGTCGTCAGACAGAACTCGAACACAAGCATGTGTCAATGCATTCCTCATGTTATCACACCGTTTGCTCAGCGAGAAAATGTGCAAGGATGGGGGGGGGGGCAATAACGATGGTTGAGCGTGCCCAACCCTAACCCTAACTCTAATCCCAACCCTAACCCTAACCCAAGGCAGCCCTCTCCAGTGCCCCCCCGCTAGGCTTACCCGTAGAGAAGATCTCCGCAGCCACGGCCAGGAAGGCGTCAGACACCACGCTCTCCGATGCCACGGTGATGTTGAGCTGCCGAGCTACATTGCGGTAAATGTTGGGCCGCAGGTACTCCAATTCATCGCCTAGGGAACAACCAAATAGGATCCAATGGGTTCATACTCTGTCTGGCCTAAACCCAGACCATGTGCTTAATAGTGTACCACTAAGGTCATGGTCACAAAAGTTGGGAAAACAGTACAAACTGACCTGGAACCAGGCTAGGGATGTTCACTAGCACTACAGGAACTAGTTCATGTGCATAGTCTTGTAATAAGCTATATTCCTGAATTCCTTTTGATTTACTGGTATAATTTCTGCTATTAGCTGAGCTGCATCAGATCAGGTGCCTTTGATCTTACGTTTGACTAATTGTGTGCTCCAAATAAACCCCTATTCCCCATTTAGTGCACTACTTCCGATCAAGGGCTCAGGCCAACATTTGCTGAATAAATATTATTGGGTGCCATTTAAAAAACAGTAACATAAAAAAAACATATTTGAGAGGCCTGAACCTCCGCCAGAATACTGCTAGGCTGTCTGGATGAGGCATTTGACGGCTGCTAAGTAACAGGGGTCTAGATGATCATGTGACGGCCTACGTGTGCTTCACACTGACTCCGTTGTGGGTCTATCTTTGTCTTACAAGAGAGACTTGAATCGAAGGGAGAAGAAGAAAACACATACGTTGTGCTGTCCAGCACTGAGCAGCCCTTAAGACCTCCACCAATGGCAGCCGATAGATGTTGTTACACTGGGGAGGAATTAACGGCTCCTAGTAAAATGGAAAATGTCTCTCGAGCTGCAAGTCGGGCATTGTGGTCATACTAAATTTTTTTTTTTTTAATACTAGTAGTTACTGTGAATAATACAATTTAGATTGTGTTAATACAGATCTTGGGCTTCTGTAGAACAAAATGTATTATTAAGTTAACTATCAAATGATGTTTATTCATTGCTTTATGTTACTGTACAAGTTGCCTTGTTGCTGTAGAAACCCCTGGCTACTCTAGGTGAAAACGCGTTAATTTCTTTCAAAAAGGTTTTACATTTTTTTTGTCGTCCCGGGAAAACGAAACATTCCTCTTAAAACTGTTTAATATAGTTTATTGAAGGACAGTCTAAACATGTGTATAATTTCAGTTTAAAATGTAGTTCTAGTCAAACGGACAAGCTTGGCTTTTCCAGTTCTAAAGTTGTGCAGACCGTCATTCGCACAGATTGCGCACGGACGCGATCTTACCCAACCACAGGAGGACAGAGGAGACCTCTCCAAGCGTCCCACCAGACGCAGACAACGGATTCTCGTGTTTCGACCAACCAATCCCTGTGTGATTCAGCCTGGAATGGATGTAGTCTCTGCATAGTGCCTTGGCTTGTGATACAAGCTCCTTGTCTGTGGGGGAACGGTCAAACACCTCCATCACTTCTGCTGCGAATACTGAGGAACGACGCAGCATCTCCATGCCCCAGTCCCCAGCGGCAGTTAATCACAAACAACCCGCCTCGCGCTGGCTCTGATCCGCCCGCGCCTCCACCTCGAACGCCGTGTATGGTCTCTGTCACCAGAACGCTACTTCTCCAACCCCCTCCCTCGGGCTAAGGGCGTTTCGAACTGGAGCTCCCTGTTTGGAGAAGCAAGGATTATTTAATTTCTCTATCATTATGTAGTCACACAAACTCATCGTCTTTGAAGTATTGTCTTATTTGACCTACCGAGATTGTTTTGACCTGCATTATCACTGCACTCTTACGCTCAGACAACATTTCTGATTATGATCACATACCTTTGGAAAATAAACAGGCTATATCACTTAACTGTCCTCCTACAATGGCATAAACTTAACTGGTAAATGTACCAATACCTTTCGGCTCTGGTATAAATCCAGTTCCGTACACACGCACCACGCGTCGTTGGGATAAAGGCAAAAATATCACTCGATCATATCACGCTTATTTTAAAGATATTCATTTTCAGTTCAAATAAACAGCAGTGAAGTCTTCTTGGCTTCAGTTCCTTAATACTAATTGTAAAAGCGGTCTGGAATATTAAATAATACCGTTTGTCCCACGGCGGGTGGTTAACTCCTGTTGCGCACAGAAGCGCGTCCCCACACTCGAGCAAAGTTACCTTCTAAGGACGGTTTGGCTAAAAGGCGGAGATAACGATATATCGAGTGAGTTCGACTAACATGATCCGGTGCTCAAATTGCGCGGAGCATGCCATTTCAGGTCATCAATTAGTTCTACTTACAAATCTCCACCCAACCAGAGCTCCGGGATATAAAACATTTACAATTTCATTATCTGCGGGTTACTATCCCCCGTGACCTTCGGTAGTGACACGTTTCTAGGGAATCCTTTTGATTAGTATGTGTAGCCAGAACATGAGCTGATACGGATAAGTGAAATAGAAAGTGTTTATTTTTACAAACACAGCTTTGCTCTATTGTGTTTTGCAAAAACGTTTGATCGTGATGACCGTTATTTTTCATCAACATTATATTATCTAGGCAGTATATGGATTGTCAATTAAAATAAGTACAAACTCTTCTTTAATAACATACAGCAACGCCGTTCTGGAAACCTTAAGATTTACGTTAACAGGTTTGCATGTCCAATACATACAACACTCACTATGCACATTGTAGATCGGCGATCTCGAACCAGAGAATCAGAGTATAAAGTGCACTTGCATATTTTATGGACTCTTGTTGTAACTTGTAATTACGACATCCTACTGCGGGAAAAAAAGCTTCTAATTGCAGCTGAAGCAGCATATTTCTGTAGGACTAGCTACCTGGCAAAGCATTTTCCTGGAGCAAGGTGTTTGGTTAGCCAGGCAAAGGGCAGAAGGCTTTCGCACCACTTCCCTTCAGGCTAGCAATGCTCCTAATTAATATCCCTCCTCGCATTCTCGGACTGAAAAGGAATGTTATCTTTGGAAACTGAAGGAAGCATCCTGCAGCTAACATACAACGATTAAGTATTGTCCCCTGAGGATTAAAAACAAAAAATGCAATCAGCAACACTTGTCCCTGGTGGATCAACAAAGATTTTAAATATGGCATGTTTTAAGGGTTGAGGTTTGAGTTAGGATAAGGCTTTATGTTAAGAGTTAGTAGATCATTTAAATCTATCTATCAGTTGGTAATCTATCAATGTTTCAATGTAAATGGTGCCTTTCACCAGAATAGACATGGAAAGGAAATGTGTCAAGGCAAGAACACCTTAAGAACACTCAATCTTATTTGACAAGTGTGTTGTTTTTAGAAAACAAGCACATCAACTTGCGGTAATGACGGGCTACGTTAAAAGTGTTTTTATTGAGAAGTTGCCTCGCATGCCAAAACATAACCACACCTAGATTTACCACACCTTCGCAAACAGTAATTTCTGAGGAACAAGATGTTTTTGTTCAGGCATGCCCAGAGGATACCTTCCAAGGGATTCCCCGACGGATCATCGTTTATCGTGAAGGAAAACATAAACATTTCCTCGGAGTGCAGCAAGAACACATAACACTTTTGTCATGTCGACGTCAATCTTAGTTTTTTCCCCCTCCATGCATTAACTTTGGAAAAAGTAAAAACTACAGAAGAAAATACCATACAGAGGGGTCGAAAGAGAACATTACTCATGGCTAATTACTTTCGGATGTCAACAAAATGAGCCAACCAAAGAATACCTTCTTTAACCAGAGTTACGGCAGTCAGGTTTTAAAGCATTTGCTCATTGCATTGGAGGGGGGGGGCAGCATTGAGGAGTGAGAAGTTCACAGAAGTTCACACTGTCACTGACGGTCGTCCACAAATCGAGCTTTTGGTTTCATCAGATCAGATTGCTTCGTCAGACCAAAGTATATAACTATCAGAACCAGACCGCAACAAACTAAGGACCCAATCAGTTTGCATGGGTTCTAACGTAAAGTACACAAGGTTCAGTAGAGACGTTTCAAGGAAGGCATATCCTGACTTTTCAATGAGAAATTATTTTACATAAAAAAGGAACATAGTCAAATATTTGTTCATATTTTACATGTATTTCGAAATGCATATCAGATATAGGAAAGTCTCTTCAACACTCATCACTTATGACAAAGATTTCTACAAATGTATATTCTAGTTTTTTGTAACTGGGTCGAGGTGGTGGAGAGTTTTCTGGGTCAGGAGAAGAATCTTGCAATCAATTGTGTTGGGAGACAGGAAGCCAGTTGAGTTAATGGAAACCAGAAGTATTTGGTCCCTCCAGGACCGACATTGAACAGCCCTGCTTATGGGAACAACACCCTGCCATGTCCTCGATGAGCCCTTCACTGCCATCTTCTGGTAAGGAGCCAGATTGGCACAGGAAACCTTAGAAATAGAGGCACCTGGTTCGCAACAGACTGAGCACAGGCATTGCAATTGAGTACTTTCACAGTTTTTAAATAGTCAATTGGGGCAGACTTCCTACGGGAGGGAGCGTGCTGATGTTTCTGTCCTACCTAGACATAAATAGCACCCAAATGGTGTCCCAGGTCTACACCATGCATTAAGCAAATTACCGAAATGATTTAGTCATAAACCCATAAAACATTGTGGCAAACCTTCTCATTCAGTTCCTAAAACATACATTTCTTAAACGGGATTTTTAGATCCACTGCAAACTAGGTTTCGTGTCGGTTTACACCACTAAATCCTTATGTTTTACACGGATTAAACTCTACGCGGTATGAAAAACGCGCACTGTCAACGTAATAATAACGTTCTGGCAAACGTCACACGGCATCGAATATATTAGTATAAGGAGTTCCTTCGCCATTACGCAATATGGATGGATATGGATGCGAGAGTTAGATGGGCGTTAAGGCGGCGACCCTACAAACCCGACCTGGCAACGAAACTTTAAAGTTCTACATAAAGTCTATAAACTGCATTTTCATCACAAACGAAATAAAAATAGTAACCTAATTTAAGATTTTTTTGCCATTTTCACAGTCTGCCTTTATGAAGACCCGCAGCAGGCCTGTAAGTACATTACATTTATTGCTAACTCATTCGAACTACATTTGAAAGAAGTTATTTAACTATGAGCAAATCGATGACAAATTTGTTCATGTTTTGTTCACAGCCCATCATCACAATGTATGACCAAGACCAGGTGTCTGGGGACAGATTTCTGAAACCAAACCAGTGTATCTCCGCTGTTCTGCCAGGTCAGACCTCTATTGTATCCATACTGAGACACACCAGATTGATCCTTCTTTCCATTTAACCAAACCATCCCCTAAAGTAATTGGGGCTTCAACACAAATAAACGCTCTCTATCCACATCCTCACCAATGGCTGTACATGTTGGCCCTGAACCCTTGTCTCTTTCCATGTCCTCTATCTGCGAGGCTGACTAGTTTCCTCTACTGGAAGTTTGGTTGCTTTTGTGCCACAATCAGTGACAAGCTCTGTCCTAAGCTGGCTTCCTATTAGCCTGCTAATAACTGAATTGTGTCTCCCTTTCATTATACTTGCATTGTAGTTGTAGGCAATGAGGTCCTCCCAAGGAATGCCTCTTTTGCTATTAGAAACAGAAAAACACACACACACACAAATGCCCGCTATGACAAAATAACCTCTCTGCAATGTTTTCTTTTTGAACTTTGATGTAAACTTTGATCAAATGAACTGAAATACAAATTTTCTGTATATAATTAAATGCAAACTAGTTGTCAGCAAGACCGACATTGAAATGGGCATTTTAAGGAACAGCTATGTGACTAGCCTTTAAGTAGCCTAGGCCTATAGTTGACCTTTGAGGAGTTGCGTCTCTTTTGTTTTCCCCGCTGAGTACGGTGGCAGAGTCAGGGAACGTGTCTGTTACGATTGAAATGATCACAAAAGCTGAAGGCCACATTCTTTTTGGCGCAAAGCTTTGACATTTTCAGCTCAGCTTTGGACACTATCTGCTTCAGATAGGTTTCTGTTGATAAATCCTCTCATTGGCGGGGCGTGTTTCTGTGCCTCTTGGGCGCTCTTAAGCTCAGGGGATGTAGCATGCTGGCTCACATCACTCCTTCCACCGTGTGATGCTCTAAAATCTGTGTGACCGAGATTGAAAGATGGAAGAGAAATTTGTTGATGATATTAGTTGTGCTTCTGTAGATGAGTAGTACATTAACCGGTTGCGGTGTATTTTTCTGTCAAATGTCATTAAATCACTGCACTGAGCTGCTCCTAATCTGCATATCTCAGGGGTCATAAATGGTGCGAGGCAGAATGGTTTCTGGGCTGTTAGATGAGTCTCTCCGGTGGTGTTTATTGGTTGAGCCCAATAGTACAGCCAGAGTTGCTGAGGAAAAAGCCTTAACCCATTCCTCAGGGAACCCCAGACATTCCTCATCTTAGCTGCAGCCCGGAACAAGCACAGCAGATACACTAATCAAGGGCTTGAGGATTATGTGCGCTAGCTAAAGGGTAGTTCAAATACCCGGACTGGCTGGGGTTCCCTGAGGAATGGGTTAAGAACCACTGCCTTAACTGCTAAAGACCATGTCCTCTCACTGCCATTGAGGTCACAGGAGTTTATCATTAACAATCTGGATTTTATTAGGAAGGTATATGACAATTGTTCTCAAGGTTTCTTACCAGCTCAGGCAGTACTTTTTCTTCTTTCAGACAAAGATAGATGAGGTTTTGAAAAATACCCACTCAGGGAGTCTTTAAGGTGGTAAATGTGGGCTCCACCCCTTGTGCCTGTGAGCAGGGATGGAAACCTCAGGATTGGGGCCCAGTGATCTCTGATGCTTACCTCTTGGTTGGTGCGTTACACGTGGCAGAATAAAATAATGCACTTTCTAACTGAAGGCGCTTGGGTCCTCTAACTGGGTTAAAGCGACCCATACCTGTTGATGTAGTCTTCTAGTGTACGTATCAGTTCTCAAAGTATCAGTTTCTTCATTCATCATGATTTACAAGTAATGTACTTCCTTCAAAAGTATTTCTCAATAAAGTGTGATGAATGACATATGATGTTTTGTGCTTGCGTTTATCATTTCCTTTCCTATATATTCATGGTGTTGTAATGGGTTGAGATTGAGGTTTTTGCCATAAGGTATATTTGCAAGTCGGGGGTGTAATGTGGTTTCCTGAATATAAAGGTCATTGTTTTTGAGTCCAAGGGGCCTTTAAGTACACTACTCAGACAGTAGCAAGAGGATGGCTTTGAGGGTCAGAGAGTGCCTGTCAAACTTTTTACCAGCTACATGAAACAATCTTCAGACTAACACTTTAAAAATGTCCCACGAACAACCACTGATAAAGGGGGTTTATATTTGTATATTTTAATTGTATTTAGAATGTTGGGCCTGTAGACAAAACTGCCCCGGTTTGACCCCTAACCCTAGGCCGGGAACCTTTAAAGAACATTAAAGATAGCTGGGCCCTTCGAGTCCTTTGAATAAGGCATGTAAACCGTATCGCGTCTGGATGAAAGTGTTATTTGAATGTCTTTATGTGTTTTGAGAATATAGGGTCATTTTGGACACAGTTTAGGTAGAAACAGCACTGCTAGAGCAGCTTTCTTGGCTTTTATTAACCTCATCCAGCCTGAAGCATTATCATCATATACAGACAGAGAGAGAGAGAGAGAGACAAGGGCAGTAAGACAGAGTTGGGGAGGGGGGGACAAGAGACAGTGAGAACATTGGGTCAGAACTGTCAGCCTTGCAGCATAAACACCCAGCGTCGTGTTACCGCTCCAACACCACTGGCCTGTCAGCCAGAAGACACAGCCGAGGTTTCAGGATGAAGTGTCCCGGAAAATGACCCGGATCATCCCGATGCACTGGCGTAAGGCGCTACATTACGAGCACAGCGAGCGTGCGTGTTTGATGAAGCGGACACGGGATGCGAAGGGCCGTTTAACGAGCCGTTCTTCGTGGACTTGGGACCGACCCTCCACGAGTGCCCGCTGGGCCGAGCCACAGGACGCCAGCAGCTGGACAGCGACCCCGCGCGCGGACATTTAAAGACGGGGAACATCACGTTAAGTCGCCCGGGATTTATTGAAACACTTAAACAAACCTAAGACAAACATGCTCTGGCCCCGCTCGGGAATTAGACAAACAGCCCAGAGACAAGGAGCACTTAACGTGATTGAGTGAGAAAGCCACCGTGCACGGGGAAGATTGAACAGGACCTGAAGCACTCACACGTTATTATTTAACAGTGTCGGATGTAGGATCGCAGGAAAAGGATAAGGGACAATTAATGCTTTGGGGTTCAGCCAAATGAGGACCAATTGGAGGAGCAGGGTTAGCCATAGCATGGAGGATGCTGTCATTTTCAATTAGCCATTGGGAAATAAACTGCAAGCAAGCTTGTAGTCTGCAACAGGGAGAGGACATTGAAAGCAAGCATTACAAAAGAAGTTTACATAAAATCTGTCTAACCCACCTCTATAGTGGATAGCAGTAAACACCCCACAAGGATCTTTCCAGATTTGGATGGAATGAAATGGATTCCGTTGGGAATGTCTCCCTAAAAACACATGAAGTGCAGTATTTTCACAGAACGAAAAAAACATATATTAAACAAAAGGTATGAAAGATGTTTGTTTTCTCACCGCCCACTGAATTCTTAGTCGAGACACCTCAGGGAGCAATTACCGCTGCAAGTCTGTTCGGGTGTGTCGACCAGCTCCGAACACATCGTTCCAAAATGGTCCACGCATTCTCCTTCTCAGAGCTCGGATGTGTACTGGCCCTGAAAAGGGCGGCGGTCTGGGCTTTGACGGACCACTCAAAGACACCTCGTTATTTGGTTTCTAAACCACTTCGGTGAATTCTTGGCTGTGAGTTATAGGTTCATTGTCTTGCTGAAAGGTGAACCTCAGAATGAGTATGAGGTCTTTGGCAAACATAGATGCAGGTTTTCCATCAGGAATTTCTTACATCTGGCCCCATGCCTTCAATCGTGGCATATTGAAATAGGATTTGACATGACTAATTCAGCAATGAGTAAACATATACCTATTTTCATTACTTTTCTAAATCTATGGAAAATGATCAAAATAATCGTAATATAATATGTAGTGTAACCTAACAGGCAAGCTTTGGGCATTGCCATTCAACATATGAATTGGCCAAGTTTATGTACTTTACGTGCGATTGTTCTGTTCTTCAAATGTATTTCACATAATAAAAAAAAAAGTCCTATTCCTCTTGATATTCCCCTGCAGGTAATGTGGCCAGATTGGGTTGCTGTTTTAATGTTTGATAGCCTGCACTGCTTAAACACAAACCCTCGAGTAGGCCTAAACGTTCCTCTAATAGCAAAGCCAGTATTCAACAGTTAGCTCCAGCTGTGGTACGTTAAGTTCCTGTAGAGCATCACCCAGATCTGTCACTTTATGTTCTATTTCTTTTTTTCAATTGCAATTTATTAAACTGTTATATAATTCTGACTGGTCTGGAAACTATTTTGGAAACATGTATTGCAGCTTTTTGCTAGTGTCCTGGTCACTACTGGTAGAATGAGGCGCTACCTGCAGCTCATTCAGGTTACACAGGGAATCCAGTTCCTCCAGGATGGATAATTGTCAACGAATTACACAATGTACAGCAAAGATTTGGATCTCAAACGTATTTCGTTCATCAAGACCCGATGTGTGATTTCAATATTCCATAAATTTTTTTGTGCAGCATATGTTAATGTATGTTACTGTATGTTAATGTACGTTACTGTAGTTACCACACTCCTCTGAGTGTGTCTGCATAGTCATCTCTGTTGATGTCATCAAACAGGAACGGCAGGACTTATGAGGATAACTCACACAGCCAAAACAAAAACACGAGGTCTGGCTGATAGGTGACCACAGCTGAACGCCGCCCGATGAATAAAACATCTGTCAAAGCACCAGGACACGCATCTATTCCCACTGGCAGGAGTCCCAGTGACAGGACAGGCCTCTAAGATGTCCCCCACCGTGGAATTCAACGCAGCAGGCTTTTAAAGGGATCGCTGGCTTGTTAACGTACGAAAGCAAGAGTCAAAGGATTTCTCCTTTGGGTTCTCTGGAAAACGTCCTGTTGCTAGGCGTGCCAACATCACCACAATATTAATCCCCCCATGTAGAGTCCCAGCTCTCCAGGCTCTCTCTCCCCGGTTCTCCAGGCTCTCTCTCCCCGGTTCTCCAGGCTCTCTCTCCCCGGTTCTCCAGGCTCTCTCTCCCCGGTTCTCCAGGCTCTCTCTCCCCGGTTCTCCAGGCTCTCTCTC
>JACXGK010007468.1:10883-25325 GCA_016801125.1 Novumbra hubbsi | reverse complement strand
GGGGGGGGGGGGGGGGTGTTTAGCTCATCAGATTAGTAGTGGCTTCATGTATCCTACATCATGAAACACGATCAAAGATGCTGGTACAAGTGTACCGTCGGTTGACCTACATAGTCAGAACATGGCCCAGAAGACGTTTGGTTCATCCGGCTAAAGTTTGATGTAGAGTCTGCCGGTAACGATTGGATAGATGCTGGCTTTGACTTTGCCGTCTAAGTATAATATGGAACGGTTGTGAGGCTAATCTGATCCGTCATTCAGGTTGCTCTACAGGCTCCTCGCTATTGATTGAGTGCTACTGCTTTGCAGTGCTTTGAGCACGAGGATCAAGACTATTATCTCTCAGGGGTTTATTGTTGTGGCTTCCAACATACATTTTAAGACTACTGTTGTTAAACACTTATTGTCTGTAATGTCTGTGTGTGTTCATTATGCCAAAACACCTAAAATGCACAGATATGAAGGAAACTATGGATAAAAGACAAAGTGTGTCATTTATTGTCCGTTTCCATTCTTTTCGTTCCAGGTATTAAAGTGAATTGTTTGGGATCGTGTGGGGTCTCCAACAAAATGAAGGACATTTCGTGGTCTCTAGAGGAGCAATACTTCAGCAGCACACTTTCTCTAGCAGACAAAGGTAAGGACCAGGAGTGTCACCAGGGCCTCAGAACATTGAGGGCAGAACCTTGAGGAGGACGGTTTGACCAGGCTTTGAAATGGAAAAACGCTAATCTTTCCCAATGTGGCGTCTATTTTCCTATAGGACTCACTAAAGCTTCATTAAATAAATCCAAACAATCTTGCTTTGTTAATTAGACGCTACATGCATTTGTAGTAAACAGTTACTATTTCCTACATACAAATGTCACCCTGTGTTTTGTTTTACTTCCTGTTCACTATTTGGCCAGCACTCGGAAAACAGAATAGACCAAATACTAAATCAGATTATGGACAAAATGAAATTTTCTCTAGCTAGGTTAACACGCAATTGGGACAGATTTCCATTTAAGCATTGCAAAAATCCAGCAAATGGTGTGTTTCCTAAGGACAGATCTTGCTGGATGTTGGAGTTTAATTGATGGTACTTTTTTGCTTAAGTTTTCATGTACCTTCAGAAACAAGAAATGTGAATTGGTATGTGGTTTGTGATTCATGTTTCTGGAGTGTTTTTTCCTTCCACACATTGCAGGAAAGCTGTAGGAAAGTTATCCTGCCACAGTGTTATCAAAGGTTGATCCTGCATGACAAGGCAGCAGAGCGGAAATGTGGAGTTGGGAGATTTAGTCTCAATTGATTATGTGTGAAATGTTTATGTTGTCCATTCCTTATCATGGGATTAATCGGCCCTACGTAATACATGGTAAAACCTGAGGAGAATGCAGTTCCGACTGGAACAACACACTGGAACTGGACCTTATTAAGCCTGGGCAGGTCTGGTTGGACTCTGTGTGCTGTGGAGCAGGGCTTTTATGCTTTTCGGGTTTACAAATCACCACCGTGTGGCTTAATGTTTAACCAGCTGTCTCAGGAATAGGCCCGATAGTTTTTCACATACCTGCAGGCGTATTGTCAACACAACGGGGAAATACTTATTTCCGGATGGATCCTGTGTAGCTCAGCTAGTGGTGTGTAATGTTTGGTGTGCCAGAATTCAAGGTATGGAACAATATGAAAACATGCATATATGTAAGTGGTATTCACAGTACATTGCTGGATCTAATCCAGTAAATGTGGTTGAGGAGTTAACATGGCATCTATGTGTTGCCATCTGCATTGATGTCCAGATTGGAGGTCACGTCAATGGCTCTCTTTCTGGATCTCTTTCCACTGAAGTCTGTTTCTGACCACCCTGAGGCTCCCACAAAGCCATGCCAGCAGGCGCGTGAACCAAGCCGGTTTGACCTTGCTGTGTTTGTTGGTCCAAGGTGTGCTGGTTCCAGCATTTCAGAAACCAACTTGTGTACAGAGAAAGGTGACGTTCACAGCGGCGGGTTCTGTGGGAGATAAACGCCTTGTTATTGAGAGAGGTCAAAGGAGAATGGCCAGACTTGTTCCCCAGACTTGTTCCAGCCGCCAGACAGGCCACAAATACTCAAAAAAAGCACCTCTTTAAACTGCGGTTTGCAGAAGGACATCTCTTTATGCACAAGGCGTCAAATGTTGTAAGTAAATAGGCATCAGTAACAAAAGGCCACACTGGGATCCACACCTGTCAGATAAGGAGTGTTGTATTTAACTCTCTCAATGCTTCTGACAGCCCAATACACGTCTTGTACACACACAGCCAGAACCGGGGTGTCATGATTTATTCCAAGCCCCCTCTCATCTCTTGTGTTTTCTTCACGTCCCTAATAGTCCCATGTGACAGGAGAGCAGGGCCTTTTAGAGGGCAGTAACCGTGGTGGCCTGCCACTCCAGGACTGGGGCTGTGTCGGCTACTTGACTGTTAGGGGATGATTCATCATTTTCCTAGAACCTAGAATGCAGGGAAGGTGAATCATCTTAGATATAAAAAAAAAAAAAAAAAAAACATTTGTTTCCCTGGAAATTTCAGACAGGATTTTCCCTTATTGCAACATAATTCATATTTCTCTGCAGTAACACACTGGCTTCAATAAAGATCCTACGCATGTATGACAGAGCACCTCCAAAAGACAGAGTTTGTCTCGTCGCCAAGAGCTGCTTCCTTGCAGTAGAAACAACATTTTCCTTAAGGAAAAAGAAATGAAAAGCTCATTGTCGCGGTGTACAGTTGAATCCACGTCCAGTCACCTTGTTTTGGGATTAACAACACATTCAATAATCAGATGAGTCTTCTGGGTCTGAGATGGAATTTCCTAACAGCGGTAAAGTAGGCGAACCTTGTACATGATGCTTCACCTTGTGGTCTCCATGGTTACACCGTTTACACACACACACACACACACACACACACTAAACTGAAAACTCTTTCTGTTGAAATTCCTAAACCATTTTGAAGACAAAGACTGGCTACCATTTTCTTGCTTGCTTTTGGCGTTTGTCTAAATGTTATTTAGCTGGTATATTTGACCCCATGTTCTCTACAACTTACAGGTACCCTGCCAGCTGGAGAGCACAGCTTCTCTTTCCAATTTCTCATTCCAGGTAAGTTTGGGATTAGTCCGTATATTTCTTTGAATTGCACCTTCATCATAGATACCATGCTGAAGTCCAATGAAAAGATGCAAGTGCAACGGGAATGTTGACGCTGATTATAACATTCATCTAAATGTCCAAGTGTATTTTGATGATTGCTTTTGGGCTTCCGTTAATTAGTTTGGAGAGAAATACTGTGGTATAATGTAACAGATGTGCTTTTTTTTTTAGACCATTGATTGTATATAGCTTTGATACTGGATATTATGTATGCATTTTGTAGGCTGATTCATCACCTAGGCATAGTAGGAGATGCGTTACAACCACACATACTGTCAAACATTATTAACTACGTGGGGAGGCCTTAACCTAGCAGGTTAATCAAACGCCTGTCTTCAGCCTATTTATTGTAGTAGACTAACTGATTCTCAACAACAATAACAGTTAAATCCGGGTGTTGTTTATTCCCTCATTTTTGGAAACGTCCCATCTCCCATATCTGTCCTCTGTTTTTACCTGAACACAGGAACTCGTCCCATCTCCCCTATCTCTGCCCTCTGTTTTTACTTAAACACAGTTACTCATCCCATCTCCCCTATCTCAGCCCTCTGTTTATAACTGAACAAAGTTACTCATCCCATCTCCCCTATATCAGCCCAATGTTTATACCTGAACATAGTTATTCATCCCATCTCCCCTATCTCAGCCCTCTGTTTATACCTGAACACAGTTACTCATCCCATCTCCCCTATCTCAGCCCAATGAGCTGCGAAGTAACAAAGAAACAAAGTTCCCCACGGGCATGATTGCCCTATGCAGAAAAAGTCCCCTAATTCTTCAGCAGCAGAGACATGATCGTTACATCACGGGACCGTCCAGGCACCCTCGTTCCACTCCGAGGGCCCAGCGCCCCCTGCTGCTTGTCCTCTCAGAGGCCGACGGAGGAGGCTTTCACTTCCAGTCACTAGCCCCAATAAATAGGATGCCATATTAAAATGGGCCTTCATGCTGTGAATGCCGGTGGATGTCCCTAAACGCAGGCCAATACGGTTCTGTGGCTGGAGAAGGGCATTCATCAGGCCTGTAGGCTGTCAGACAAGTGCCCTCCAGTCCTGGGCAGTGTGAACTGCCGCCAGCCTGCCACGCTGTCCTGCCGCCGGGTTCGTTCTGGGCAAGGGCCTATCGGTGCTGCCAAGACGTCTGCACCCAGACTGCTGCTCCTCACTAAGCCCCATTGACAGCAGGCAGTGTGCAGCGCCCCGCATTATCATTCAAATGAGGATGAGAATGGGGCAGAATTAGAATAACATGGAGACCCTAAGCCACGGAGAGACCGTTAGTTTACCGTATTGCAGGGTAAACCAAAGCATGACACGGGGCACAACGCTTTCCAATTGAAATAACCCAGCACCTGTCATGACTTAAGGCAGGAGCTAAATACGCTATATGGATATTTAGTATAAAAATATCTGTAACAGATTGTTGCACGCTATTACATGCTACGTCATGCTATTGATTATGATTGTTTTCCAAAGTGTTTACCTCAGCATCTATGTCTGATATTTATTTGTTTGTCCTGAACTTTTTTCATGCCTTTCATCGTTCCTTCTTTCAATCTCTCTCAGAATTGTTGTCTTGTCTTGTGTTTTTTCAGTTTCCTTTCCTCCTTCCTTTCATCTCACATCCTCTATTCCCTGTCTTTTGGGCTCTGTGTATAAACTCTGTGTTTTCCTTCTATCCTGTTAGGAGGGAATTTGTTCCTATCAGACAGACACTTAGTGACAGCACTGCTAGGAACCCTGTGTACTGTGTGTGTCTAGGCGTTGACCGGCACTGACTGGCCCTCATCTGATGCAGCACACACACTAGCCAAACACCATTTTAGACAATGTGCATGTTTTATTCAGAATCTCAACTCATTTTCACACATCGCTAGCAAACACTATAGGCTTTTAAGAAATGAAACAACAGTGGTCGGTGTGTGTGTGTTAAATTAGCAGTGGATGTTGTGAGTTCATTATATCCAAGTGTTCTTTTTTAAATTCAAATTTTAAACTCTCTGTGGTCAAATTTGCTCTGTCTAATAACCATTTACATTGTTGCCCACCTCAGCTGCTGCCCCAACCTCCTTTGAAGGGCCCTTTGGGATGATTGTTTACCGTGTGAGGGCCATCATAGACACACCCCGCTTCTCCAAAGACTACAAGACCCAGAGGCCCTTCTACCTACTTAATTTGCTCAACCTTAATGAAGTCCCTGACATTGAGGTAAAGCAATAGAACACCAATGCGTCGTGTCATAATAAACCAGGGTAGTTGTCAATAGACGATGTGCTGAAACAATGAACCGCCTCTTATTAAAAGGTCACCTTCTACTCCCAGCTCTTATTTCCCCATCCATTGCTCAGGCGACCCGTCCCTTGGATCTGCTTGCTTGACCTTTTCTTTGGCGGCTTTTCCACAGCATCCCAGTTACGCAGTGACCACGAAGAAGTTCAGCTACCTCCTGGTGAAGACCGGCACCCTGATGCTAAAGGCTTGCAGTGATCTGAGGGGGTACACGCCTGGCCAGATCATCAGACTAGCCACGGAGATCCATAACAAGTCGGGCCGGGACACAGGCTATATACTGGCCAGCCTCATACAGGTACCGGAATGCCTCTTTAATCGCTCGTGTGCCGGCATCCTTGACTTGCGGAACTCTCTTACTGGTTTATGGTGAATTGCAGATGTTCTGTTTAGCCTATTTGGAAAGACCGGCTATGCGAATGGGGAGGATTATTTTCCTCTGTATGTTGGTGTGCCTCATTCCGTCTCCCTTGATTGGATCAGAGAGTGACCTACAAGACCAAACGGGCGGTGTACGACCTGCGGACCATAGCTGAGGTTGAGGGGGCGGGGGTGAAGGCAGGAAAGCATGCTGAGTGGCTGGAGCAAATCATCGTCCCCCCCCTCCCCCAGTCCGCATTGGCTGGCTGTAGCCTCATAGACATCGACTATTTCATACAGGTTGGTATCACCTCAACCGAGTGCCACTTGATGAATGATTTTTACAAGTGGAATTTCTGAGTCCTAGGAGTTTTGCGGTTTTTATTATGCAGTCCTAGTAACCTGTTACCAGGCAGTTTTTCCCATACAGTATCATGCAGTTCTAATCAGTCAATCGAATGCATTTCATTGAAGAGAATAACATTTACAGATACCCATCTTAAAACCCCACAGAGGCAGCAAGACAGGAACATAAGAATAACCCTAGATACGGGTCCAAGAGGTGGCCTCCAATTCTGCTTATTTAAAGGCCAGATGGTGCACTGGACATTCAGATAAACTGTCATTTTAAAATACCAAATCAGAACTGTTTGTTGATAACCTTGCTTTTTTGGGGGGGGTTTAAGGAATATTTCAGTTATGTTTTTAGTTTTTTACGTTCAAGACATTTGAGCTCAATTTGCTCAATTCCACAGAGCTACGGTATGAAACTGTATAGTGCCAAAAATGAAGAAAGACTTCACAGAGGACCCTGTCAAATGATTTGTCTATTCTGTATCCAGCCTAATGTAATTTATAGATTTCCTTGATGCTTTACGAGTTCTGCATTCGGAATATGATAACTGTTTGCTATAGTGGACGTGTTCAGCATTAGCTATTAAACGTGGGGCACCCAGACCCCCGGAAGAATGACTTTCATTTTGCTGAACGGGATTCAAAGATCCTAGTCAGTAGATCCGAACTTCCTTTACTTCCTCACAATAGCTGTCACAACAGTAAGTGGTAAATACCAAGGCATTTAGTGTTTGTGATTCATGCAAAAAAGGTGCCGCGTTAATTGCGTACAATTATTTTAATGCCATAAACGTTTCATATTGATCGCAAAGATTAAGCGTTAACTCCCTCAGCCCAAATATAAATGTAAATAAACTTGTCTTTGTGGTCACTCCAGGTGTCACTGAAGTCCCCTGAGGTGGTTGTAACATTACCCATCTACATTGGGAACATCGCTGTCAACTTAACTCCGTCACGACCCACGCCCTCGACACTGGCCCCAACACCAATCAGCCTGGGTGGGGTTACCCCAAGCGCACCCCCAGCTGAGGAGGACCTGGAGGAGTTGGCTGCTGGGGGTCCAGTCAGCGAGGAGATCCCCACTAAGAGTCACTCCCAGCAGGGTCAATCTGGCCAGCCTCCCACCATGTCCCCTGGTGCATCCCGGAACCACCCAGATGGGTCTTCCCTCCTCAGCCAGCCTCATGCCCATGATCCCTCGGGAGCCCTCTTCTGTTTGTCTACTGGGGCCACCATCCCTTTCTTCACCGAGGGAAACGCCACCCCAGTACCCACGTCCTGTCCTCTCGTACTGCCTCCTGAGTACAGCGCCTGGGACTACCCGCACGGTGAGTCTACCTGCCCGCTCCAGCACACAAAACACCATGTGTCAGGAAAGATTCAAGACAATGGATTAACACCAGATTACATTCTTTTTTTTTTCTTTTTTTCCCTAAATGTCAAACACTAATCTACATTAGATTAACATTCACAAAAGTCACACATGAATTGGACAATGTTCTTTCCATTATAAAAAAAAAAACCAATTCATGCTCTGTCAAGCTGTTTTGGCGATTATGGCAAGCTTTGGCTATTGATTTTAAAATAAATTTTATTCCCAACTATTTGTTGGACACTTGGAACATTTCCTGCATCATTGGCAAGCAACACCTATGTAAATGTGGTGTCTGGTAACAATGCTGACTGAAGCAGGTTTTCCTCGAGGATCCTGCATCCTGTTTCTTGTTGTGGTATAAACTCCCCAGTCTCGGCCCATGCCAAGCATGCTGTGCCACGATGCAGCCAGTTATGTGTTAATGCCGTATTAATACTGGCGTTTAAGTATTTTAAAAGGACATTTTATTCTCTATTATGTCATGTCACTGTTACTTGTGCCAGCATCACGTCCTGAGCATATTCAGGCTTGCCAAAACAATGGGGGTAAACAATTATGCAGAACATATATTTTGTTAAGATCGCTATTACATGTTTTCACTTTCAATCCTTCCTTGGTAGCACATCTAAACATGAAAACAACGTAATCAATCCACTGTACAGACTGCCAAGAGTTAATGATCGATGCTGACTAAACCACAAAGGCCTTTCTATAATGTCTGACAGTTTCTTTGGTGGGGGGTTTCCGGTGTGTCTTCCAGAGCCACCTCCCAGCTACGAGGAGAGCTGTAGCAGTAACTCCAGCTTCAACAACAGCAGGCCCTAGTGGAGACTGAACAGGATGCAGCTCAGGACCGCAGCAACACTCCCAGAAGGGCCAACCGTGTTCGGATTAGCGTGCTCAGAACAGACCCTAGGGATATCACATTGTTTTGGGTCTAATATGGATTCTACACCTTTTCTCCCCTGCTAAAAGGACCCGCAGTTTTATAGAATGAGAGAGGATGTTCATTGTGCCTCGTAGGAGCATTTAGTCATATGCTGTGATGTATATGATGTTCCATGATTTGAGCATTTAGGAGAGTGATCGACAGGATTTATTGAAAATAGCAATATTGGTTTATTATCTTTATTTCAATATTTATCCTGTGCCCACAAACCTCTTCTTCTTCTAGAATGCTAAAGCATATCTGAGGGGGTAATTTGTGTTTTTATAACATACCCAAGACCAGTCTGTGAGTTGACTGGGGGAAAAGAGCAACTGCATGACTACTGCAACGCAGGTTTGATTGAATTGAGCCCTACCAACTGAATTGAGCTTTAGCGTTTATGGATAATCAAAATGTTTTCATATACGAGAATATTCTTGCATCTGTGATGCCTTGATGTTGTTGTAGGCCTGCTGTGTCTCCTTTTTTATCCTTTTAACAGAAACAAAAGCTGGCCTTCATTCTAGTCACCTTCCAAACGGTGCATACCACTGTAATTCCTATCACAATCCACTTCTGTCTTCTGGGATGGATATGGGTGAAATAGCCCTAAGCAGATACCCCCTAGTGGACCTCAACAGCAGAGGCTTGAGCCCAACACCGGAGTTCATGCCTGCTGGGGAGAACAGTTTGTGGAGCTCCTGATATGTGATTTTGACCTTTTCACTCCTCATCGTCTTGAAACAGACCAGCTGGACATTGTATTATTGGCTTTGTAGAGGGGGATTGACCTAGGAAGGTGATATGCATTTATGACATCTGATGCAAACCACAACTTTGGTATTTTTTACACTGGATGAATGGTTCTCTGTTGGTTTTCCCCACGTGGCCTTAACTCCTTCAGTACTGTGCTGAAGAAGAGTCTTCAGGGTATCTGTTGCTCTTTCGATGGCACTTGATGCCGATGACACATTTGTTGGTGCGAAACAAACAGTGAAATATTTGAGAGTGTGAGACAGCACTTTTTGACAGTTTGACAGACTGTGCATGTATATATTTAGTGTTGTTCGTTGATGTGTATATGTTGTACCAGGTTGTGTGTGGGTGTTCATCCTTTCTGATAACGTTGGACAGCTCTGTTTCATCCACCATGTGTTCATATGAATGTTTGTTGTACAAGTCTGTCTTGTTTTCCTTTCAACCTCATGGTGGCTTATGTGGCATCACGCCTGTCTGTTAATTCAAACTGCTGAGGAAAGACGCTCATAGTGATTCCCAATGTCAGTCTTTATTGCCAGAACAAAAGACTGCAGGTGAAATGTAGGAATTCATCAGCGATTCACACCACTGCTTTCTAGTATTACGGTATACATTTTGTATTGTTTCTTCTCAGAATACACTGGTTTTACGTCACTAAATGTAATACTAGAACAAAAATAATGTCACGTGCATATTTGCTAAGAGTTGTTGCCCCAAGCCTTAACTACATGATCCTACTTACTCACACTAAAGTCCACATCCAGGGGCGGTGGTTTAGCATCTTTGTCTAAGACAATACTGGGAGCGATCTTGCCGCGCTCCTCTTTTCTACTTTAGTCACCCCAAAACTGTGATAAATGAACTGGCTTAATTCTGCTGTTACTGCGAAACCGTGTGGGTTTTCCTCAATGCATTTTGACTCAACTTTTTTCATACTTTAAATATGAAGACAACAAATTAGCATTTCTGTTTTCCCCAAATTGTTACAGCATCTTGAGTTATTTTAGCTGCCTTTAACAGCTCTGCCCCGCTGGTTTTATTTCTCTTCATCACAGGTACAAATGCTTTAAAAACATACTTGGTTTTCAATGAACATTCTTTTTCCTTTCCAAGTCAGTCAGGTTCTATGGTGCATGGTTTTGTATTTTTCTATTTATAAACCCTTTTCCAGTGCAGATCATAGCAATTTGAGAGATTAAATATTATTAAAATTGTAGCACCCTGGTCAAGCTGTAATAATTGACCTTGTTGTAAATCAAAACTGCACAGTGTACAAATAAAAGTATCATCTGACATGTCATTCGTATGGGTTTTGTAACGCAAAATGCTATAAAGGTGGTTGCTTGAAGTTATAAATGAAAGCTGTCCTCAATGTGAATAGGTCTATCAACCACTTCTGAACTAAAGGTCTGGTACTATTATACTGTTCTTTAGTCCCCGTTCGTATGCCTCTAGATTGGACTGCTCCAATGTTTGTCCAATAGCCAGAGCCATCTTAGCTCACTATTTGACACTTTACTGCAGCAACACCCTTCATCTGTTTCCAAAGAAACTGGGCAAATATTTCAGGTACCCTTGCGTCACACAGGGAGATGGTCCACTGGCCTTGGGATAGATGAAATGGCATCTGCAAGGTCAATATCACATCGTGTTCCATAATCTGTGCCATCACAATGATATATACATCATATAGAAATCATACCAATTTTGTTCAAATATCATGGTATTTCTAAACTGTTGAAACTTATCTAATGGAAGACAATATTAGGGCCAACATCTAGAAAGGGGTATCTAACTAACCCACAAAGCCAGTGGAACTGAAACCCTGCAGGCTTCGGCCCTCAGAGTTAAGGCTCAAAATAACAGGGTTATTCAATCAAACAAACCAAATGAATGCAGCTGCTTGTTGTCTTACGGCATTGATGTGGTGTGTGTAAGGGAAGTTTACAAACGCATATCTCTCTCTCCCCTTTTTGAGAAGAGAACAGAATGCAAGGGGATTCAAGTGTGTGTGTGTGTGTGTGTGTAAATACGTTCAGCTTCTTCACCTGGGTTCTGGCAGCTGTGGGCAATTTATTCTATAATTTCAACTCATTTAGATGAGACCAAAATGCTTTTAATTACATAACATTGTATTCCTACACCAGAATAAATGGTTTTGCGTCTGACTTAATATGATTTATTATGGATATTTTAACTTTTTGAAAACTATATTTGAGTGCCAAAGTGTTTTGTGTGTCAGCAATTAAGCTTTTAAGATGTAGCACATTCAAAATAAACAGCTGTGAAGAAACTGAACATTTTAAAATAAGTTGTTTATTGATTGGTTTGACAAATACAGGTTTTTATTTATCAGTGTTTTTAAATGTGCGTTTAAGTTTAGTATGGGTACTGCTAGTCATTTGCAACAATTATCTTGGCTAATAGTGAAATATTAATATATATTTCATATATAATTAATTACATTAAATTAATTAATTAATTAAACATCACAATTGATTACTTTTTCAATCAGTCAGGACCTACATATTATGAAACAGAATTGTCTTGTGTGAATAGATTTTTTTAAAAACTTTCTGAAAATGGCTGCATTGTCTAGCATGTTTTCAGCGTGTACATTCAATTAATGTAAAGTGCCCGCCTTTGCTTCAACTGCTTGATTGTCCCCAGCGGGTTCTTCAATAATTTTGGGTGTGCACAGATCTTCTTCCCTTTCAGATGTAATCTGCAGTACAAGGATAGGTACAGTTGGCATTCCAGATATCTTTTTTTTATATTTATGATGTTTGAAGTAGTATTTTATTTCACAGCAACAACATTAATATGACAATCGCTCTATAACATGTATGGATCTGCAGTAAAACGTGTTTCTAAAAATGTTGTGGAGGTCTTAGCCTTATAGGCAAGTGTTAGTGTTATTAGAATGTAACTGGCCCCCTTCTGGGTTTGCGATGTACATGCATTATATTGTATGGTACTTTACAGAACTCACATGAGGGCGTTGATCTCACATCCTCCATGGCTGTGCTGAATATCATATCGCTCCACCTGCCGTAGTATTTTTATAGGGATGCGCACGGATGTCCTAACACAACATTTTGGGATTGATCCTGAAAAAGAAATGTAAATAATTAGTGACAATGTCTTAGAAACTATTCAACCTGCATGCCCTCCGAACATCAACAAGTTCTTTTTTTTGGTCAACAATTATATGGCTGGACGTCTCCCATACATTGCATGGTCATATCACCCACCTTGTGCTCCCAATATCAACAAGATGCTATCTGATTATATGGCTGGACGTCTCCCATACATTGCATGGTCATATCACCCACCTTGTGCTCCCAATATCAACAAGATGCTATCTGATTATATGCACCTGCTGAGCTGATAATCTGTATATGTTCACGCTATATGTTGTCATTTGAAGACTTTATTTCCCTTGATTGTTAATATTTAACATCAAATTATTTCTATGGTTCCTTGGTTCCGATGCTTATGGCCACTGCATGTATGTATGTAAATAAAGTTGGTTAATCCACTGACATACCTTAAAATACTTCATGAATATCTAGAAACACGTTATTATGTACATTATGATTCTGTTCCATATCAGGAGCAAAAACCTATCCATATTATCAGTCAAACCTCAATAAATCCTAGAGCAAAAACCTATCCATATTATCAGTCAAACATCAATAAATCCTAGAGCAAAAACCTATCCATATTATCGGTCAAACATCAATAAATCCTAGATCAAAAACCTTTAAGAACACACCCCACTGGGACATGAGTTGTGACCAGAGTGCACCAATACAGCAGCATTACCTTGGACGGAGTAGATGGAGAGAAACAACAGGAGAGCCAGTACCCGGAGATCCATGGAGGAGTGTGGGGTCCAGTATCTGGTTTATATGCCGCAGTCCAACCTGGTGGGTTTCCTTCTACTGTATGTGCGAGTGTGTGATTCAGGTTGTAAATATCTGTTAATGACAAACCCCTCCTCTCCACAGGTCTGCAAATCTATTGGCTGATTCTTGGTAAGCCAATATTGATGATCATGCATTTGATGTAGAGGTTTAAAATGACAACTTTCTGGTTTACTTTTGCACATTTGTCAGCCGCAGAGGTACTTAAAGTTTTAAAAACAATTGACTCTCGTCCTAAAGATGCTTGTCCTGATCATCTGGATCCAAATATGCAGAAACTGGCAGCTAGAATGATTTCTGAACCATTAACCTATCTTTTTAATATTACCCTTGAACAAATTCTTATTCCAAGGGTTTGGAAATTAGCATGTTTTGCCTCTGTCAAAGGAACATCATCCAACCCAAATAACCATAGCTCGATTTCCAAACCAACAGACAAGATTTTAGAGACCCTTTAAATACTTTGATATAATTTTTACTCACCCATGACATCTTAAGGGTGTCAGTCAAATTTTAGAACACAGTATTGTACTATTTCTAAAGCAACAAAAGTGTTTCAGTTTTCAGCCCCATACTCATGGAACAAGCTGCTAGACAACTTAAAAAGAGAGAGACTCACTTCTATAATTGAATTTAAAGACTAGTTGCAGTCAGTGCTGGAAAATATATTTGGAGGCTGTATATGGGCTGACCGCTAATTTTTATAATATATTTACGTATTTACCCTTTATTTTTTGATGTAAAAAACAACATAATAATATTTACAGTATGTGATACAGTATGTTTAAACTTTCTTTATTATCATGTAATAAAAAGAAATTTGAGACAACAAGATATAAAATGTCTAAACAGATATATTCACTAAATTGGTAACTGTTACTATTCCATCAGCATAATTTACATTTAAATAAGTAGAAAACAAGACATTAAGAAACAAAAATACCCTTAAATTAAAATTGCTATAAAATAAAAAAGAAAAAAGAACTTGTAAACAAGGATGAATCTCCTTCCAATTTGTTCATAAAACCTTAAAACAGAATATGGTCTAGAAGGTTATTCATTGAGTTTGGCAAAAATAACAAATAGCAGCTTTGAATGAACTCCCACTCTCCCATGAGTTACGAATCTGCAACAGACAAAAGTAATTTACTGCTTGGCTGAATACTGAAATGTGCTTTAGGGGGTGTTCTTAAAAATACATGTAAAAACAGAGGCATGTACAGAGGCACCGCGGTGTGTGTGGGCTTGAAGGGGGGGGGGGGGGGGGGGGGG
>JACXGK010007468.1:0-10783 GCA_016801125.1 Novumbra hubbsi | reverse complement strand
CAGAAAGGTGCTACAGAGACAAAACACAGAAAACCTTACACATTATCAAGTTTCTTTGGCAATGCAGATTGATTGAACGCTTGAGGCAAAACACATGAACATGGATTTTGTCACATTGGCTCTGTGTTCTGATAATCTGGTTTTAGAAAGTCATCTTTGAGAACCTATAATCAACCCTGAGGCCCAGAAACCAGGACTGTTCGGATTTGAGTACGAAAAACACATTTCACAATAGTGAATAAGGAGGCGGTTTTGTAGTGCAGTAAGTTTCAAAACAATTTGACAACTTATTTGCAACTGTTATAAAACTTAGCAAATCTGATGCCTCTCAAAGGATGAATCAGAAATATGCAATAATGAATCATTAAGTTGATTAAGATAATTGGTCTGACGGTATTTGAATCATAATACAAACAGACGCCATATGACATGACATTAGTCAGATGGTAGCGTGTGAACCAGACATCCTCAGCAGACTGGGAGACATGCATCCACCCGAGGAGGCCCACATGACCTCCCCAAAACGCTCCTCTACGTAACGCAGAAGGTGACAAGTCTGTCCAAACAAAACCACAGAGACCCAGAAGAATAGAATACTCCCCAAAATGAACCATGGTCTGATCACTCCAATTCACACAAAACAAAAACACATTTAAAAAACAAATACAGGGAATCTGGATGAACTTAAGAAAGATATTGTGCTGCATTATGTAGTGCATTTTTCTCCAACCAACGAGTCTAAAGCAGCATAAAGATCTCCTGCACATATTCTATCAGAATGGGACCAGAAAACATTAATTCCTCCTAGATACGGTTGACCTTCAGCAAACAAATCATTTCACCCATCTAAGCATAAACATCAAAATCAGTGGTAGCAGGTCACTGTAAAATGACTACATACTTCATAAAATCATTGCCATGGTGATTTCAGTGCAATTTAAAAGAATCCCAATTCGCCAATTTGTTATAACATGCCAAATGACCCATTGTCTAGAAAACATGTTAACAAACATATGTACGTATGTAGCGTGAATAGACCAATAGACACAGGATCTGACCACAACAGCTCATCTGCTCCGAGGTGTTAGAATGGAATTCTTTGTGATTGCTGAGGACAGCACAGGCCAAAGAAGTGTTAGGTGAGTTTCATACATAATCATTTAAACTTGTATTAACCTGTACACAGTCAAGTTTACAGTACAAGCCTACAGTGGACCTACTGTAACTCCGAACAACACACAATTCATGTCCCTCACTTTTTGGTTCATTTTATGAAGCTGAACTGGCGCCTAGTTCTGAAAGAGCTTTCTCCTTTCACGTGGAACAGAACCAGAAGGATTTCGCAGTACTGAGGATAAATCAGCTCCTAGAGAGATGTTTAGTCTCCTTTCGCTACATGTCCTCTCCCTCTATTCCTCTCACCTGTTGGATCTGCTGGATCTCCCTCATAGCCAATCGGATGGAAGGATACAACCGAGGGAAGGGCCTGCTCTTGGGGTGACTCTGCCCCTCCTCCTCTCTGCCCCTCGCTCCTCTAGCCTCGGCACGGTGTCTACCATCAGATATCCGCCTGAGAACAGGAGGTCTCTGGGCTTCCAGACCGGAGGTCTGCCCTGGGGGTATGAAGAGCCTCTGGAGCTTAAGGTACACTGGGTCAGGGCCAGACACGCCCTCTTCCTCATCCACAGACCCAGTGGTTCTGTGGTCAGCTGCAGTGGGGGGGTCTAGGCCCTTCAAGTCTTCGTAGTCAGTGTTCTTATCGCACGTCTGTAACGGGAAAAACAAAATAACATTATGGTGTATTAAAACTAGTACAGCGCAGGCATGTCGAATGTGGAATTGTTTGAACTGTCTAGAAGCTTTCAGAAAACCACATGGGTCAGATTACAGGGATGATGCCCTCTTACTGTATTTTAAACTCAATACACTATTCAACTCAATTGAGGGCCAACACAGTTCCACACACTATTCAACAGACTCCAGGCCAACACAGTTCCAGGCACTATTCAACAGACTCCGGGCCAACACAGTTCCACGCACTATTCAACAGACTCCGGGCCAACACAGTTCCACGCACTATTCAACAGACTCCGGGCCAACACAAGTCCAGGCACTATTCAACAGACTCCGGGCCAACACAGTTCCAGGCACTATTCAACAGACTCCGGGCCAACACAGTTCCAGACTGCATTGAACACAGTTGGTGCTGACCTGTCCACAGGGCATGGTGAGCAGCTCGTCGAAGGGCTTGATGCCCACCTGACTGTGGTGCTGCACCAAGTCAGGCAGGGATGCGTGGGCCTTGTCCTCCCCCAGGATCACATACTTCCCATTGGACTGCATCTCGATCATGTAGTGCCGACAGCGGTTGTCCCCCCTGACAGTGGAGAGGTTGTCGGTTAAAGGGTACCCAGGTCACTAGGGCCAAGCAGGGAGGTTCAGGGTTTATTCCAGCACCAGGTACAGTCGCCGTTAGTCTCCTTAG
This sequence comes from Novumbra hubbsi, assembly GCA_016801125.1. NCBI lineage: Eukaryota > Metazoa > Chordata > Actinopteri > Esociformes > Umbridae > Novumbra > Novumbra hubbsi. Next base: position 8,298 of record JACXGK010007468.1, on the reverse strand, counting down.
TCTTACTTGTACGTTAGGGTGTAGCCCTCCCGACTCTCTCCAACCCGAATCAAAAAGCAGCCAACAGGCTTGTCAGTCATCAGGTCCTCTGCTTGTCTAGACAGGAAAGATGTGTTTCACTCAGTGAGAAGTGAGAATTCAGTTTGGGTGTGTGTGTGTGTGTGTGTGTGTGTGAGTCTGAGTGTGTCCTGTCTGACCTGCGTGTGATCATGCCATGGAACCAGCAAGGGAAGGCTCCATTCTGGACCACATTGTGGGCCTGCGTCTCCTTGAACCAACGGATGGTTTTCCTCCTTTTCTTGCTTTTCTCCATGGCCCGCTCCTCTCCGCCTGCCTGGCCAATCAACTCTGCCAGTTCCATGTGGACTTCCAGGTTGTCAAAGGGCGTGGCCTGGGGGAGACAGAGGGATCCGGAAAGGGTCAATCGGAGGGTAGTTTAAGGGGCCAATATAGTCATCAGTGACTGGGAGTGGAAGTCAGGGTGAAGAGTGGGAAGGTGGTGGTCAAAAGAAACAAGGTCAGTCAAACAACGGCTTCAGGCTAACCAGCGGGTGTCAGGCTAACCAGCGGGTGTCAGGCTAACCAGTGGGTGTCAGGCTAACCAGCGGGTGTCAGGCTAACCAGCGGGTGTCAGGCTAACCAGCGGGTGTCAGGCTAACCAGCGGGTGTCAGGCTAACCAGCGGGTGTCAGGTGGGCGTAACAGTGTGATGACAGTGTGTTACCAGTGTAGTTTGGCTCACCTCAAACTGTTTACTCCGGGGCCGGGGGACAGGGGCCAGGTGGGCAGCTGGAGGCAGGACGGAGCGAGGCCGGGGCAGTGGCTTCTTCTTCCTGGGTAACGGCACTGGTAGAGATACAGGCCCTGACACACACACACCAGTTAACTTGTCATTGATAAAGTAACAGTGAAAATGACTAATGTAATGCCGGAACATGTAAAGGTCTTACTGAAACATATTAGTCAACGAGCACATTGAGGTAAAAAGAGTGTTTAAAGCTCCGAACACACAGAAGGGTTGGGTGACAGTCAGGACCGGGGGGGGGCAATTGAACCACGGGGTCCTTACTTTTGTTCTCCTGTTCTATGTCGAGTTGCCTCCTCATCTCCTCCTCCAGTTCTTCCTGCCTTCTCTTCTCCTCGTCGGCTTCTCTCTCCTTCTCCTCCCTCTCCATCTGGGCCTGTCTCTGTCGGTTCAGCTCCACCAGCAGGGCCAGATACTTCCTCCTGCAGCGCTGGGAGTGGTAGTCTGGAACACGGAGAGGGACATGGGGGGGGGACATGTGATAATGAGGCCAACATCACTACTAAACAGGATTCACGTTGACCGTACAACATGTTGGTACAGTCAACAGTCACATGACATCCATACAGCAGAACCGAGACACGTACTCCATCTTGCAACAAAAACCAAGACGCGACAGGAAACTGAAAGTAACATTGCTGATTATACTGCACCTTCTGTTCAGACATGTCCCGTTCTGCTTTGTTTCAGTGTTTACTCCAATAATTATGAAATTGTCAGTGACAGGGGTTTTTACCCTGAGAACTGGGATGAAAAGCAGAAACATCTAACCGACGCCATTGAGAAACTGTCTGAGAGGCCCTTACTTTTTTGGATGACAAGTGCAGCCTTGCCCAGCCGCTCCAGCAGCCTGGCTAACTCCTCCTGATGCCAGTACTTAAAAAACAGCCGAGATGAGCTGAAGGAAAACAAAAGCAAGAGGAAGAAAGTGCATTTCAGATATACAGTACAGAAAATATTTCCCCCATTATCTCCCATTTTCGTGACGTCCAATTAGAAGTCAAGATCTTGATCTCGTTATAGCAGTAATTCCCAATGGGCTCTGAGAAAGCTTCTCTGTTTGTTGAGGTAGCATCTCGCCCACCAAGCTATTCTGTTGGTTTTTTAAACAACTATCAGCCTGGACAAACCTACCCAAAGGCTGATTTGACAAATGACCTCAGATTAGTTTGAAGGCTTTCAATCTACCTTACATTTATGCAATGAGACAAGTAAGTCCCCACCTCGTAGCTTGGAGAGATGCTACCTCAACCCCTCAGTGTATTTCTGTGCCAATGGGAAGAACCCCAAAACATGTCTTGATCAAATCAAAACATTAGCCAACCTCACAATACAAGACAAAAATAACACTGAGCAGTTAACTAATGAAAAGGCGTGTTGACAGACTGAATGTTGGACTGGGCGAGTTGGAACCTGAGAGAGTGAACAACATTAAGTGTTCTCAGGTTGCAAAGACGCAGCTACACAAAAACCCAAATAGTCTTTATACTGTAATCGACACGATTCTATTAAGCGTGAGTAATAATGTTAAAGTTTGCTACAGGAACAGTCACCAGTAATTTATTACTTTTCTGAAAGATTGTGTAAAAGTACAGAAGCAACCAATAAAGCCTTACCCACACTTCCATCCATGTATATCTGCAGCGTTGAGGATGGCCATGCAGCTAAAATCCAACCACAAACAAAGTACATTGGTCCTGAGTACCAAACAGTCTGAAATATCACAACATAATGAGGGTGTCTTCATACATACCTTTCTTTGGTAAGTGGTAAATCTGGCTTTATCAGCAGAATGTTATACCTGAACATCAGAGAAGAGTTTAGCATTTTGGCAAAGATTACTCAAGCCATTTTACAAGTGAAGCAAAAAAACTAACACACACACACATATACACAGACACACACACACACACTATACCTCTGAGCAAATTCTGTGAATGAGGGTCGCCAGGAGAAACCATCCCTTCGTATCCTGATGGTTTCCAGCAAGCCGTTGTATCTTAGCTGAAGAAAATTAAACGCGCTGGTTATTGTATACGTTCTGAGCAACCACATATACATTTTAGACATGTAGCTGATGCTACTAACCAGAGTGACTATTACATGCTTGTATAATGTTTTAAGGCTGTGCAGAAAGGATGAATGAACCTATTGGAATCTGGGGTGTGATTAGGTGGCCATGAAGATATGAATGCCAGACGTAAGGACACCAGGGTTAATTCCCGTACTCTGAGTAAATACCAACGGGATATTTAGTGAACACAGAGTCAAGACACCCATATAACAGCCCACCTGAAAGACAGCCCTCCATACAACACAGTGTCCCCTGCACAGCCTTTGGGCGTTGGGGTTTTACCCTTTAGCCTGCTAAGCTCCAGTGAGTAACCAGCAGTGCAATGCAAGGTGCTATGCTGCTAGCAATCTGTTCAATGCAGTGTCAAATAATCAACTGCAGGTGGTGATGTAACACAAACAACGGTCTTAACCCTCAGAGAGATTCAAATTGCAAATCATATTTGCACAGCTTTGGAAAGACCACTACTTGGAAAAGTCTTCGACTAGTCTTGATTTCAGAAAACGAAGCTAGAGCAGAGAACTGAATGATGACTGGTACTGCATATATGAATATAATGGCATATGATGCAGAACTTTACAATGTTCAAAACTTTGGACACACCCACTCATTTCAAGGTAGTTTTTACGATTGTACACATTTTGAACTAATAGTAAATACCGCAAAACTAGGAAATAACTCATGGAATCATGTAGCAGCAAATTTAATTAATACAATGTTAATCAAATCAGCTTTAACACAGATTGACCCGCCCGTCATTATGGCATTGTACTTCCCCATCAGCTCAGCCCTAGACAAACAATTAAAATACATGGACTATTAGAGGGGAGGAACAAAGGCCCCTACTGTCAGGCTAGGCTGCAGTGTTCACTGACATGTCGAGCTATTGACCGGCTCCATTGTGTCAACAAGGCTTTACTTGGCCTTCCTTGAGGCCAAATCCACTTCCTATTAACACCTCGGTCAGCCAGTTACAGTGACCCAAAATCCTCAGAGCTAAACACTGTTGTTGCAAAGGCAACCACTGACTACCATACCAGGGAGGGCATATGCATTAAGATGGTGATACTCAAACTGATGTGAAGGTAGCAGAGGCAGTCCACTTCCTATTTTTTAAACAATGATGATTTATTTTAGCTAAGGGATCCGTTGAAGTGTAGAGGGTTATAATACAATATGATATTATCAAATCAACAACCACTTGGGAGATATTGGTGCATAGTCATTCACGGTAATGCACACATCACATTCCCAGCGTAATACTTACGTTATTTAAGAAAGAAAAAGCAATTGAAATAGTTATAGTGAGCATGTTCATTTGTATTATTTTATTATTTTTACGACCAACTCTTATCTTCTAACCAAGTAGCAAGTCGATATCAAGTGATTGAGTTGTTTTAAAAAATGATCAAAAGGAATCTTTATTTAATTTCAGATGTTAAAACAAAGTTGAATCCTGGATTGCAGTTTCTCTTGGCCAATGGATTACAGTTTCTCTGGGCCACTGGATTATAGTTTCTCTGGGCCTATGGATTACAGTTTCTCCGGGCCTATGGATTACAGTTTCCCCGGGCCTATGGATTACAGTTTCCCCGGGCCTATGGATTACAGTTGCTCTGGGCCTATGGAATACAGTTTATCTTGACTTCTTTCAAGGTGAGGAATCATCACAAAAGTAAGTTATATTGTGCATTTTAATTTCAAACAGGATTTCCTTTGCCTCATGGCACCATGTTGAAAACTGGAAAAAAGCCAGGGAAAAAAGGATACTTGATGGATTTAGGCAAGCAATGCTCAAGCCAGAGAAACAATGTTATATCTTATCTCACCCAAGTTGCACCTAATAAAAACAGTTCCAGATATAATGTATCCAAAATCCTTTGAGATCCACTGCATTAGAGAACATACTGCACTTTGCAACAGAAAAGGTTATGCTATTGGACAGATAGATAAGGGAGGTTAAAGACTAGATAGTTTCATTCAGATTTCATTTATTTTGTGCATATTGCCCAACGAACCCTGCGTCTGAACCACGCTTTTGATCAATACTGTATTATAGATGCAACTTCCAGCCGTGTTTCTTTAACAATATAAGCCTACAATACAGCTACATCTGAAATAACATATGTCTGGGTTCTCACCTGGTCCATGACCATTTTGTTGTCCACCAGGTCAGGAAGCTTGACCCCATTAGGTTTGAGGCAGCGGACAAAGTGAGGACTGGCAGCGAACATCTTCTCCATCAGCACAGCAAGAGAGTGCTGCAGGTGTGACAAACACAAATGAAAGAATACAAATATTAAGGGAACGCTTATGTCACAAATTGGTTCTCAATAAAAGAAAAGAAAATCTTCACCCTAAAAGAAAAATCTTCACTGTACATTGTGTAATACATTGAGAACAAAAGAACATAACGGTCAATGGAAACCAAAATCACCAAGCGATTGAGGGCTGCTTTCAAACTCACACCAAAAATCTATTAGTAGACAATTGAAATCACAGGCTGATCCAACTAGCGTGCTTTTAATTATTTAATTATAAGGGAACACGTAATTATCACAGTAGCAACACCAAGTCAATTAAACTTCATTGCATAAGCGACTGTGAATAAAAGCACAGGCTGTTCCAACATTCATGAATTTAATCACGGCAACTGATAATGTGACTCTGTAGTGTGTATTGCCCCCGCGTGCCAAAAGGAACTTCCGACAAGATCTAAGCATGTTCCCAATGAGACGGAGGATGGTGTCCTAGGGGATCTTCTCCCAGACCTGGATCAGGGCATCAGTGAGCATCTGGACAGTCTGCGGCGCTACTTGGCGGCATCTGATGTATCGATACATAACATCCCAGAGGTTCTCAATTTGATTTAGGTCTGTGGAACGTGAGGGCCAGTCAGTGGCATCCATGTCTATGTCATCCAGGAACTGCCTTCACACTCTGGCCACATGAGGCTGGGCATTGTCCTGCACCAGGAGGAACCCAGGGCCCACTGCACCAGCGTAAGATCAGATAGGTCTGAGGATTTCATCCTGGTACTTAACAGTCAGGTTGCTGCCTAGCACGTGGAGGTCTGTACGACCCTGATAGGATGTGCCTCCCTAGACCATCACTGACCCACCACCAAACAATTTGATGATGTTGCAGGCAGCATAACGTTCACCACGGCATCGCCAGACTCTCTCACGTATGTCATGTGCTCATTTGTGAAGGCACCAATGGCAGACCTGCCAATTCTGGAGTTCTCTGGCAAATGCCAAACGAGCTGCCGGGCTCTGCGCACAGGTCCCACTAGAGGACGTCAGCCCTTATGCCACCCTCATGGAGTCTGTTTATGAGTTTGGTCAGAAACATGCACACCAGTAGCCCAATGGAGGTCATTTTGTAGGGCTCCTCCGGTTCCTCCTCGCACAAAGGAGTTGATACCGGTCCTGCTGATGGGTTGATGCCCTTCTGGACAGATTGATGTCCGTGAAGTTCAACGGACTTGTGTTATAGTGTGATGATTCCATGTTCCCTTCATTCTTTTGAGCAGTGTATATTATAATACTTAGTTTGCCGGATATTTAGTAACATTAGTGCTCAGAAATCATAACAAAATCTAATGGTGAAACATGTTAGGTTCGAAATTACAATGTGAAACAGTGTCAAGGGCCATCTTACTTTGAACTGGGCCCCCACAGACTGTTTCCTAGTTGAGTTAAAGTTGTCATCTGCCATTTGCATGGGCTATAGGAAAAGGGAAAAATCCTTTAAACCACCAAAACTTAATACCGGCTGACCAGCACAATATTTTAGAAACATATGATCATGGCTATTTGGCATTAAAAGTAATTAATTCTACAGAATCTATATCATATCCTGCATATTCTTGCATACAGACATAAATATTTTATGATCAACCTTTGCTTTGCGTGGCATCAAGGTCCCTGTCCTGGAGATGGTGGCTGAAAATATGAATAATATGGGAATGTTAGATTTGACATTGCAGATGGACGGTGACTCATTTTCTTAAGTAGATCAATGCTCAACCTGAACCAATACATTTTCTTAAGTAGATCAATGCTCAACCTGAACCAACACATACCTGAGAAGAGAACGCTGAGTAGAGGGGTGACACTGTTGATCAGGAGACCTCTGATGCTGGCTGGAATAGTGTCTCTGTTCTTCTCTAGGAAGCCTCCCCCATTATACTGGACCTGGTCACAACAAGAACACAACTCACTTCATATGAACCCCATAACAAAATGTTTATGCGTTACAATGCAGTCCTAATGTAGTAAAGGTTATACAACGTAGCTAACAAAGGCATATTACTTATAGTGCATTATAAAAGACCTTTATACACTGCCCAAAACTAAAATGAAGGGAACACGTAATCATCACAGATTAACATCAAGTGAATTAAACTTCAGGGATATCAATCTATCCAGTTAGGAAGCAGAAGTGATTGTGAATAAATATCACCCGTTTGTGTGCAAGTTAAAGTGCAGACAAGTGCACTGGAGAGGCAACAGCAAGACAACCATCAAAAAGGGAATGGTTTTGCAGGTAGTGGCCACAGGCAATTGCTCTCTCCTTATCCTGCGTTTTGCTAGTGTCTAATCACTAATGGTAGCATGAGGCGGTACCTGCAGCCCATTCAGGTTGTACAGGTTGTCCATCTTATCAAAGATTGCACATCCATACGTGTCAAGTATCTGCTCCTTTGTGCAAGGAGCAACAGGAGGAGCACTGCCAGAGCCCTACAAAATGACCTCCAGCAGGCTGCTGGTGTGCATATCTCTGACCAAACGGTCTCAAACATACTAAGAGGGAGGCATGAGGGCCCAACATCCTCTAGTGGGACATGTCCACACAGCCCAGCACAGTTCACACTGAGCACGTGTGACAGGCGTGAACGTTATGCTGACGGCAACATCATCCAGCATGACCGGTTTGGCAGTCGATCCTTGGAGGGTTACACAGACTACTTTGATTATCGTTGACATCAAGACCAGATGTGTGATTTAAGTGTTCCCCTAATTTCTTTAGGCAGCGTATTATACAGGCATACAGTACATGGCAGCGTATTATACAGGCATACAGTACATGGCAGCGTATTATACAGGCATACAGTACATGGCAGCGTATTATACAGGCATACAGTACATGGCAGCGTATTATACAGGCATACAGTACATGGCAGCGTATTATATAGCATACAGTACATGGCAGTGTATTTTATAGGATACAGTACATGGCAGTGTATTTTATAGGATACAGTACATGGCAGTGTATTTTATAGGATACAGTACATGGCAGTGTATTATATAGGATACAGTACATGGCAGTGTATTATATAGGATACAGTACATGGCAGTGTATTTTATAGGATACAGTACATGGCAGTGTATTTTATAGGATACAGTACATGGCAG